>BGNK01001092.1:11556-29607 GCA_003297005.1 Symbiodinium sp. clade A Y106 | reverse complement strand
TGTCTCCTTTATGATTGCTGAACACTTTTCGCTGCCGTAGTGCTCCTCTACTTGCGCGATTCATTTTCACAAACCTGCTGGGAGCCCTCCTGTGCTCGACAGAAAAAATGTAGGTGTGTGAATAATCGTATGCGTGGTAAGTTCGCTCGTGCTGGCATCTGCATGAAAGCTACGTTGCAAGTAGGGTAGCGCTTTTGTCGTCGGATGTCTATAGTATTTGGTACAGATTATGTGTTTACTGAAATCTATATTGTATTCTGTTCGCATTGTACTTTTTGCTCATTAGGAGTTGCAGTGGCAACGTGCACATAGCAAACATATCTTTATTGAAATGAGTCCGAAACAAAACGAATGAAAGCAGTAATATTGTACCATTGCTTGGCTAATAGCACATACGTGTATATATATAAGATGGATATCTATATTTATATGGATATACACGGATTCATGTGGCCTTTCGTATTTTCGTACCTACCCTTAGTAAGAACTGTGACGTGTCAGCATTTACGGAATTTGGTGAGCAGGTCATATCTGTATAGAATGTCACACACAGGCATATGTAAACGCATACCAGCATATGTCCATATAAAGCCTTCGATACACCTGTATACTGNAATTTGGTGAGCAGGTCATATCTGTATAGAATGTCACACACAGGCATATGTAAACGCATACCAGCATATGTCCATATAAAGCCTTCGATACACCTGTATACTGACATGAAGATGTAGCCACTTTTACGGAATTTGATGAGCAGGTCATATTCGCAAGACCTGAAACCTTTTCATCATCCTGAGAATGAAAAGCTCTGATGTGCAAGTGTGCGATGCCGTGGTATCTCGGATTGCCATCTNCGGAATTTGATGAGCAGGTCATATTCGCAAGACCTGAAACCTTTTCATCATCCTGAGAATGAAAAGCTCTGATGTGCAAGTGTGCGATGCCGTGGTATCTCGGATTGCCATCTAGTCTTCTGTGTGAGCCCTGCTCCGGTATGTCCCTGGGAGTGCGCGCTTGCCGTGCTTTACGCGCGAAATCCTTTCATTGATTTAGAGCCACAAAACCAAAAGAACTAGAAAAACCAAAAGAACCAAAAAAACAAAAGAACCAAAAAAACCAAAAGAACCAAAAAAAACAATTGCACGAGACTCTTGGACTTGGAACTCCATGGCCGGAGACTCTCAGATTATTGTTTTTTTTTGTTTTTGGTTCTTTTGGTTTTTTTGGTTCTTTTGGTTTTTTTGGTTCTTTGTTTTTTTTGTTGTTTTTGGTTCTTTTGTTTTTCTGGTTCTTTTGGTTTTGTTTGCTTTTTAGGGTGTTGCGACTCGGATTACGTGGTCTGTGCTGTCAGAGGCGATTTGAGCGCGTCAAGCACGGTAAATGCGCACTCCCAGGGACCCCCGTTTTGTACTACTACTACTACTACTACTACTACTACTACTACTACCACTGCCACTGCCACTGCCACTACCACTACCACTACCACTACGACTACTACTACTACTACTACTACTACTACTACTATACCACTACCACTACCACTACCACTACCACTACTACTAACTACTAACTACTACTAACTACTACTACCACTAACTACTACTACTACTACCACTACTACGTACTACTACTACTACTACTCCTACTACTCCTACTACTACTCCTACTACTACTCCAACTACTACTCCTACTACTACTCCTACTACTACTCCTACTACTACTCCTACTGCTACTGCTACTGCTACTGCTACTGCTACTGCTACTGCTACGGCTACGGCTACGGCTACGGCTACGGCTACTGCTACTGCTACTGCTACGGCTACTACTACTACTACTACTACTACTACTGCTACTACTACTACTACTACTACTACTATTACTGCTACTATCAATCACTTCTAGGTCGCACGTGTGGATCTGGTCTGGGGTTTTGGTGTGTTTCGAGCTGGGAAGATTCACCAATTTCGATCAGCACTGCAATGTTTTATGCGTTTGTGACGTATGGCATGTTCCGAAATCTACGCTTGTAACAATTCTTGTAACACTGAAGCGTGCCAGGAGCTGCTCGCAGACCACGCGGACAAGACATGTATAGAGGAGCCCGTGTAGAGGCAATGGATTGCTTTGCGCATGAGGAGTTTGGGATTTGGGAGTGCGTTTCAGAGTCTTACAGAGGGGCCCAAAAACCGAGCTTCTGTCTTTCGAAACCAATGGCATGGCTCAGCCTTCGAAGAACCGGTTGCAGTGTTTTTGATTCGGCTAGGGGTGAAGCACGGACATTTCGAGAATCGGCCGACGAATCAGACTTTTGCAACAACTGTGCACGTTGCCCCCTAAGCACTACAAGAAGGATTTCAAGGTTGAACCTTTTCGTGGGTGTAGCATCGAGTCATTTTCAAGGATGCAGTGGAGTTGCCAGTGGCTTCCACAGCCAGCTGCCATTGTGCCAAAGCTGTGCGGCGAATCCAATCCAGGAATCTTGGGTTTGAGACGAAGTCCTGACTTAGTTGGGCCAAAGATGGTTTAATCAGAAAGCTCTTCGAGGTCCAGCAGGTGACCACTAGCTGTTTCGATGCTGCTGTTCTCGTCTCGGATTCTCCAGGAGTAGGTGCTGGATGCGGAACCGACATGCTAGACGACTGTCTTTTCACAAGGAGCTTTGGGAGGGAGGAAGACTTTGGAAAACCTTCAATCAGCGTCACCGTTCTGAATTAGCACGCAGGTCGCGTTTTTGGTTTTGATGCTGAATTTCCTAGTTACCGGATTACATCTCATGCACCGGCAGTAGTAGGACCGTTTTACGTCCAAGAGCTTCGGTGAGCAGATCTCTCAGGGAGATAGCCGGGTCTTGTAGGACGCGCCGAAAGCACGCGCGACAAGCCCATCTAGAAGATCCCACAGAAGGGAAGGTGAGATCGGTTGGTTATCGAGGTACGAGTATTGCTGGTTCTGGGGCGCACTCTGGTGGAAGGTCAAGACAAGACATCGCATGATAAGATGCTGGGTTGGAGATTTAGTCAGACGAGAGTTGGGCGCTGCAAACTGCCCAGGGATCAGCGGCTGCTGGTCTTCGAAATCAAGCAGAAAATGATTGACTGAGCTGAGTTGTCCCAGTCTGTATTGGACTGTCTGATACATGAGCTCAGTTTTGAAGGTGCAGCCCCAGACTGGGTGTGGCTTCATGGTAGTTTCAGGGTTGCTTTACTATCGACGTTTTGAACAATTAAGTGTGAAGGGCTTGTGCTATGTCGTTAGTCATACACCATGCCATATTGCATTGACATGCGAATCTCACTCGTTTCAGCCCAGGTGTGCAGGAGTTCGACAAGATGGGATTCTCGCACATCCCGGCCACATTGCATTGACATTAGGACGTTTCGGCAGGAATGTAGGTTATAATGTCCCTGCAGTCCTTTTGTTGTTGGGCATTCGTCCATTGGTCACACGTTGTTATCTTTTGGCAGAGCTTGCCATCGGCTCATAGTGAAGAGCCAGGGTGCAGGATCAAAGGGGCTCGCGGCTCTCGTTGCTCAGGTCCGTACATGTCGTCTCGCTGCTGCCAACCGAAAGAGATGATACCGAAGGCAAAGATCCCCACCACCTGGCCATGGGCGATTAACAGAGTCAACCATTCCTCACATCCCAGGTGACCAGCGTGTTTACAGCCGCTATTCTGTCTGGGTGCCACGGCTGTCAGAGAGATCTTTGCGGTTGCTGCGAACAACCGATGGGTCTTTAAAACATGCCTACATATATCTGCGATGTTTATGCATGCATGCGTACACGGACGTATAAATACATGTAAAACGTTTTGAGTTTCCGATGCACTGATTGAGCGTTCGACGAGTTCACCTTTGAGGAATTCGGACACGTTGAATGCACTCAGGCTTCGCCAACCCAGCCGTTAGACCCAATCCCTGAGCACCAGCATATGAGCTGCGACAGAAGCTGTGTGGCGGACGGTATCGCGGAACACATCAGGGATCTTCAGCCGTCGCAGTGTGGCCCAAGCTGAACACGTTAGCTCTGTCTTGAAGTTCCAAGCACTTCTACAGTAAAACTTTGGGCCTCAGAGTTGTTCAACGTCCGGAACGCAGTAGCTTCGCAACCCATTTCTTGACCTTCTGGATCGTCAGGCAGAGTGCTCGATTTTTGAGCGATAGCGACAAGATTTGGAATCCAAGTGGTAATAATGCTACTGCTGCTGATGCTGATATGGGGCTGAGGCTGATGCTGACTGCTGCTGCTGCTGACGAGGATGGCGTGCCACAGTTAGAAAGACGAACCTCGCAACAACTTACAATAAGGATGTGAATAGGTCTCAGTCCGACTTAGAAGTATTCTGCCAATAAATGTTTAAACGAGCCAAATCATGAACAGTCAGCCGCCAAGCTCCAACGATGGATATCCTGTGAGGGTCTGCAAGTATGAGTCTTTTGCAAATAAAAGCCTGCAGACCTATGCGGCCTGCCGGTTACCCAATGCAGCTTAAACTCCGGCCTTATCCGAACGTATCCGAGCTAGGAATCCTTTCATGGACGTCCCCGGCAAGGCTTTAGTCAACACCTTCCTCCGTCAGGCAGGCTTCCGTTCCTTTGAGCAGAACTGGGGGGGTGGAGGGTGGAGATGTGCCGAGGGTTTTCTTTCGTTGGGCCAAGCTTTCTATGAGATGTCGCCCTGCGATCGGCATATCCAAAGTCTAAAAAACTCTCTGAGCCTGCGAGTTTCGGCAGAGTTGTGGCAGGCTGCGGCATGAATGGTTCGGCCATGCTGCGCGTGTGGAACTGATTTGCAGTCGAGACAATGTTGTGTGCTTGTTCGTTGCATGCAAGGCCATGTGGAAGTACGGCCGACGATATGCCTTCACCTTCAATGTGTATCCGCTCCTTGGTCACGAAGCAGTATTTCGGAAGCCCCAAGCTTTAAACACGCAGAAGGACACGGTGGGCTTAGACCCAGTAGCGGGCTTCAGCAATAGAACAGGGGCTCCTGCTTTGCTCCCAAATGCTTGAAACCCCAAGCTTCAAATGTTGGAGCAGCGGTTTCCCCCAGATCAAGATGCGCAGTGAAAATGATTTGTCGAGGATCTACGCATGTGTTTTTGTGGATTCATTGTCGCTTGTCAGTGTGAAAGCACCCCTCATATCGTCGGCAGCTTTTGATCTTGAGCATGCGAAGCGCTCAGCACCGAAGCCGTACAGGTCCTGAGGCTCGCGTGAGAAAGTGGTGTTAGAGGCCCGCTATGCCATTTTTGTGTGGCAGCGGAGCGGTGACGGGGGCCCTCCTGAGTGCGATTCGGGAGTTTCTGTGGGGCTTCGGCGGAAGCGGGTGTGGCGGTTGGGATCTCACATGAAACGAAACATCCAAGAGGCTGCTGGACTTGATTGACCACGAACCTTGTGACAATGGCCCCTCCTTGCGGATCTCGGTGCAATCATAAGGGAATCATAAGGAGGTCAACAAGGGCAATGAGGCGCCATGGGAGTGGCGACGGCAGCACCTGCCATTCACCTGGTCGGTGCCGTGTGGAGGCGCCAAGACGAGGGCGGACAGCTAGTGTTGGTGGAGCAGCCGGTGAACTCTGCGGCTTTGAAGCTGTCGATGATGGAGGCTCGTTCCCCTGTGGTGCGGGTGAGCCTGGATCACTATGCCTTTGTTTGGCTTGTGTGACCCTCAGTCCGGCCGGCGTTTGGCCGAACCCACCCGGGATACGAACCTCTGGGAGACCCTGCCTGTGACGAACGCCTCCTTGCCGGAAGAGCGCCTCCGCGAGCACCTGTCCGAAAACTCCCTAACTGGGGAGTGCTATGACTACGTGTCCGTCGGGGGTGCGGCAAATCAGCAGCCTCGGCGATCGAGGGAGGGCGCCACTGTCTATCGTGTTTGACCCGGAAAGGCCAAGCAAGGAGACTACAAGACCACACTTCTTGGCAAGGGCTGGGGGTCATCGTTTGCGTTCTGCGAGGATTTGGGTGAGACTATGCGGCCGTGTCACGGCCTTCTCTTGGAGAAGCTTCCGATGAGATGACCGGGTCGCAATTCATCACCCCTGCCCTGCAGGACGTGGAAAAGGAGACCCTCACGGTGGATGAGACTCCGTTGCATGATGATCAAAAGGATGACGTGCCTTGGGAGCCCTCTGTGAAACGGGCTCCGGCGAGGCATGAACCCACACCTGAAAGCAGCGCAGGACCCGGAACTTCCTGAATTTCCTGAAACCTCGATGCCTCGGTCACCTCTGGATCTTTTTACACATACTTCAGAAGCAAGGTCACCAGCTTCCTCCGCGACACGTTGCACGATGCATTCACATGCGAGCACTTCCGGAAGATCTTCATACAACAGCGGACGAAGTCTTCATCGACAAAGCAGGCTTTGTACCCCGAATTTATTTCGCCGCCGTGGCCTTCCAAGAGATGTTGTAAAGAAATGAAATGTCGGCACCGTTTTCAACAATAACTTTCCTCTCTCGTGCGCGCCTCCTGCCAGCTTCAGATATCAATTGAGAAAAGATTTCGAAAGCGCTGAAGTCTACTCCCAAGCCTCATCAGCTAAGAAGCAGCCACAATTGAAGAGGAACTCGCAGACATGATTGGCAACCCACGCTACAGCTGGCAAGCCACTACAATGCGGCGGCCTTTCCAGCAATAAAGTCGCCAACTAAGAAAGGAAAGCAGCAGTGCCGGCTGCAGAGCCTTTGAACTCCGGACAGTCAGACCATCCCAGGGAGTTTTCCGAAAGCTTCTTGATCGAAACTTGTTTCTTCTGCTTGGCGAACAGCTTGACAGCTGCAACGACTTTTTGCAATCATTGATATTTCGGCCAGCAAACCAGTTTGTGCCGGAAGCAATGATTGTCAGAGCTGAACCCACCAAGTCGCGGCCTATGCCCGAATGAAACATGTGCGTCATATCAATCCGCACCACAGATAGCCAAAAGTATAGAGTTTTGCATAAGCAGGTATGTCTGTCCAAGGCAGCAGAGAGTTGCCATCTGCGTGAATCGCTCCCCGTCATCCAGCTGCTTCCGAAACATCTGTGTATACAGTATTGAAGTCCTGCCGTCCCCCTACTGGCTTCAACAGAAGCAAACCTGCGTTGGCTAAGAACTAGATTGCATTACATGACCCCCCAAAGTAGGCCTACGTTGCCTTTTTTTCAGGGTTTGTAGGGTTTATATAATCGGCAAACAATGCAAGGAACCCTCAAAGACTTCGATCGACCTGTGCCATGTTTGGGCCTTCCTCGGATCGAGGCTTTCGGGTGAAGTTGAAGGTCTGGACCATCTGTTTCATGTCACCCGAGAATCCAACAGGAATGCAGTATACACCTGAACAGGGAGGAGATTTGGGTCTTACATTACGCAGAGAATATTACGGGTTTATGATTTACGGCTTTTTTGTGCGCAACTCATCGCCCACCTGCGCACCTTGCTTGCTCAGCTTGTTCACGTCAGCCACGATAGCTTCGTTCAGGATTGAATTGTTATGTTCGTCTTGTTCCGCGCGAGGTAGCTGTGCACTGGAAGGAATATACATGATGTTGCGGGAGGCTTCTGGAGAGGTCTGATGTCCTTATATTCACAGGTTTGAGAAACTATGATGGTGAAATTATGCAGGTTAGGTCAAAGTTCCAAGATGCCCTCATCCATGAGGACCGTTTGAGTGTCGCCTCATCACCCCAGCCCACTATGGGAATCGTCCGATGGTACAGCTCAGGGTGGCCGTCCAACAAAGGAATAGTCAACTCTTGTAGCGTTGCCTCCCAATACTGCTCCGAGTGTGTCCCCATCAGCAATTATTGTGCTCAAGAATCCTTATTGCAGAAGATCAGGCTTTCAAGTCCAGCAGTGCAACATATTGGTGTAATACGGCTTTGTTAGGCTTTAAAACATACCCTGCGCAACACCATACCGAGACTATAATCTCTTGGCCCAGATTGTTCAATGCTGCGGCATTGACCCATGTAAGCTCGCAGTCGAAAGCCGGTCCTATTCTAGATACTCGCGAATGCAGCTCGGCTTCTCGTAGAGGCCTGCTGTATCCATCCAGCAGTCGAGAGCCATAGGCATCTCTTTCAGGCTCTGGGTTGGGTTTTTGATTGTAGGGGTACCGCGGTTAACGGCTTAACTGTAGGTTTTGACATTGCATTCACAACCCCAGTAGCGTTGGAAAGGCTCCCAGATCGAAGGCAATGGTCAAAGACGTATCGCCAGCGCAGGTAGCTCGAAGTAGCCTCAGCAGGGTAGGGTTCAGGATTCGAATTCTGGTTTATGTGAAATCATGCCAGGTGATCGTCGAATCATGCACCAGTGCACGCAGCTCGCGCAAGCCTGATGAATAGAACTCAGGTTCGACGTCGGGATTGGGCTGGGCTGGGTTCTTTGGTGGCAACCGAATTATGTATTAGTGCAAGCGGCTTCTGGTCCAGCTTGGATGCCACGGTCGCTGGATGGGGTCGAGTGGCACCTGCACAAGTCAACAGTTCTATTCTCAAGCATTGCGCTGGCTTCATGACATGCCTGCTCTTTAGCTGCTGCAGTGAATCTTCACTTGCTCCGGGAGCACTTTTTCTGCAGCTGCCGAGCTCTCCTCAGTAGTGGAACATGTGCACCCTTTCGGTGCATGGCCTCGAACCCGAAGCCCTGCGCTATGGAGATCTCCACAAAGCTTTGTAGAGGTTCCCCTAGCAGGAGGATTCCAAGTGCGCAAGCCGTCCGCATCTGAGCCCAAGACCTTAAGAACTTAAGGATTGAAGCTTCGAAGATCCAATCCCAGGCGAAACCTGCAATTTGAATGCAAGCACGGCCCACACACAAGCATTGCGATTGCTCGTAAAGCGGAATTAGAGGGAGGCGATGTGGCCCCTATAGGCAAGCCATACTGACTCCTGTATGCAGGCCTAGAGTGTGTATGACGGAGTATACGGAGTCAGCAAGGGGAGCATATCCTCACCGACATCACCGGTGCGTCGTTGACGTGTGTGTTTCGAGCTTACGGACCCGAAGACCAGTAGGAGGATTTGGGTAAGTGCGCAGATCAGAGTTATACTCGTAATTGCTGCACCAGCTTTGCACCCGACAACTCAATCAGCTCGAAGCCATCTTATTCAGCTCCTTCAGCAGGCCTTTGACTTGCCCTTGGCATCAAGAAAGCTTCTGAACGTAGTCGCGCTTTGTCTTGAGGAACAAGGGCTAGCTCTCCTTGGAAGGCGCTGACCTGCGTGCCAGATAGATCATAGGCGGGCGCAGCGATCCTGATGCAGGCTTGTGTGCTACGAGCTAGCCGACGGCCTCGACCCTTGATGATGCAAACCTGCACCCAACGAATTTACATGGGCCATGGCTTACGACTGCACGGCACTCCTTTTACAGCAACGCACGACATGTCTGATATTGTTCTATCAAAGCTGTGCCCTTGCCAAAAATGCATTGAAGGTCNTACAGCAACGCACGACATGTCTGATATTGTTCTATCAAAGCTGTGCCCTTGCCAAAAATGCATTGAAGGTCTGTGAACTTATTTGTACATGTTGAGGTTCACTGGTTTCCTTCGCACAGTATGGCACAAGGAGACTTTCACGTAGCCTTCTCCTGGGACCAAAACGATATGCACAGCAAATGCGTCTGTACTGCATCCTCTGCACAAGATAGCCTCTCCACTGCAGCTGACATTTAACACTCCTCCTCACTGATGTCGTAAGGCGAGCAGTGCTTCCTATAGAGACTTCCAGCGTGCAATGGTGCGAGAGGCCTCCGTTCTTGATTCCAGACATGCCCATGATAGCAGTGTCCGTCCACACAAGTTGCGATCCCTCCATAGCCACAACAGGTATTTCGTTTGTCGAACAGTGGGTCCACTGTTGGTGCCGATTTGCTGGGAGAGGATCTCGGCTAGTCGGGCTGCCGCATCGCTCTTTAGCCCCGACAACTGAAGCCCATTGATCCTTAATCCTTCTCGGATCTCTTCCAGCCTCATCAACATCACTGTGTCGAAGCACACTCTTCTTGCTTCCCCACCACTCAATTGAACTTCTTCGGATCTCGTCCAGCCATCAAGATCACCTGGCGACATGGTAGAAGTTCTTGGCGTCGGTCTCCTCGGGGGTGTGCTGGGAGACCAGCTCTCATGGACCCCACTTGATCCCCTCATAGAACATCAGCGCGCCCATGATCATCATCAGACCCATGAACACCGCTGCCAGGTCCCAATCGACCTCGATAGTTCTCGTAGGGGTTGACTCCCGTGCCTCAACCGTAAGCATAGCATCCTTGTTGCACTTGCACTTGATGTTGAGGATGCTGTAGACGTTGGCCTTGCAGAGTCCTCCAATCCCCATAGGTGTAGAAGATCTCGGATCCTCTGTGCTGCCAACGGCTTTGTAAGTAGATCGGCCGGTTGGTGGATTCCAGGTTGATGTTGTGTTGCGACTTCACCTCGGTTCCTCATCTCTTGAATCCACCCAGCCTTCAAACGTAGTTGACGAGTTCTCCAACTCCCTGTTCCAGCCCCAATAGCCAAGGCGCTCGTGGAGTCACTAGCGATCACCTTGCTTCCCGGGTCTATCTCTAGGTCCATAACCATGGCCTCTATGCCCAGCATCCCTATGGAACCATCGATGATCGCCTGGAGCTCGCTTTCAGCTGTACTCAGGGTAATACTTGGTTGTCGGGCACTCCTCCAACAGATAGGGGTTCCCCGCCAGCACACCAGCCAGCCTGAATGAGATCGTCCACTAGTTGGAGCGAAGGCTGCGTCGGGTAGAGGACCAAGTTGGTCAGGTCGTTGCGTATCACCAAGCAAATCTCCTTGGTTGCGTTAAGATACCGTAGCACCTTCCAACCTATTTCCAAGCAGCGGTAGGGGGCTTTCAGAGTTAGCGATGCCATAAGGCACGACGTGTGTGCCACATCCGGTCTCGTCTTGTAGGCCAACCACATAACTTCCCCGTGATTCTCTGGGCTTCGGCGACTGCTGTCGGGGTCGGTTCAGCATCGCCCTCCATAACCTCGAAGACACCGGTCTCCTTGGATAACGGGATCTTGTCTTTATCCTCCTTCGTGAATCCATAGCTCCTCAACACCTCCTCGATGTAGCTCCGCTGGTTCACGTAGATGATCGACTGGTCGTCATTGACCTCCAGCTCCATCCCAAGAAACCTTATTGGCGCTCCGGGTCGTAGGAAAGCTAAGTTGGATGTCTTCCATTCTTCCTGTATTGTGGTAGCCACAACCTTGATGTCCTCTTCCTTGCCCAGTAGCAAGATATCGTCCACATAGATTATCACAATGGCACGGATAACGCCCTTCTCGTCCTTGAGGATCCACCAAGCTGTAACCGTATGGCCTCGATGCAACCGCATTCCCGTTGGAAACGTCATCGCCTCTAGGACCCTGTCTCTGTGAGCACTCCATAGAGCTGGTGCCTGTCGTAGACCATAAAGTGCACGAACCAATCCCCACAGCTCCCCCTCCATAATGAGGGACAACTTCTCCAGCAATCGGGGAGGAGATACAATTATCACTGGATCTCCCCTTTCATGGTCCATCGGAGTCCTCAAAAAGGCGGCCACGACGTCGATGAGACCAACTGCCCATTCTCGCTCTCGAGAGTACACCAGTCCCATCCTCACCGACTCTGAGGGGGCAGTTTCGGAGTACAGAGCGGCATTGTCGGCTTCAGCGAAATTTCCACATACCACCAACCGAGCCTTGCGTTTGTACCATGTACTTCTGTCCGAAAGGTCGGGACAATCAGTTGGCTTCACAGTAAACACCATCTTTGTTGGGAGCTTCTGAGGCCCTCGTGCTCGAATCCATTTTCCCCGTGCTTCCGATCCTGGAAGCAACTTGCAGATTGCAACTGAGACGTTGTCCACCTCCTTCTCAATGGCTGGTCTCCAAGTCTCCAAGTTCTCTGCGACCTCTCGTGGATCGACCGTGTAGGTGACCTCAAGCGGGGCCTGAAGATTGGCCAGGATCGCCTCAACCCCCTTTGTGTAGCCAGCTTCGACCTTATGAATCTTGGGGTTATCGATCCCGTCGTTCACATCGCCACCATCACCCACCTTCACCATGCCGTCCTCGACCTCTATGAACATCTCCCAGTCTTCCAGCTCGGAGTCCGTTATGCCATCCTCATAACTCACTGGGTTGCTGTCAGACTCCTCCTGGGATCGTGGGCTTGCTTCAAGCTTGGAAACCTTTACATCATCGGCCACAAAGTACTCTGGGTGCTGCGTCACCGGAACTGGGAAACCATTTGCTTCGAGCTCTGTCACAGCGGCTTGGTCCAGCTTCCCCAAACACTGGGGTGTGTATCCAATAAGAACTGTCCTGGTCCCTTCCCATGGCATCACCTCATGGGTCTTTCTGGGGTTGAATACAGTAGTAACACCAGTCTTGAACTTGTAGATCTGGCCATAGCGTGCTTGCCCCTTTTCATCATGGCGCTCCGCTACTTCACCATAGACTGAATCCCCCTTGCTCAACTCGACCCACAGGTCTCCTCCACGTTTAGGCACCCTGATGGGGTAGACGTAGTTCACCGCATTCTCATCATTGTTAAAGTCCCGGTGCATGCCTCTATCCATATTCCGGGCCACTATCATCGAGGTGAACGTAGCCTCCGGATTCGCGACAACGAGGATCTTAGCCAGGACTTGTGCCAACTCAGGATACTCTGCCATTCCTCGAAGCCATCCCACAGTTCCTCCGTGACGGAAGACCCCAAACTTGTGATCCTCGAAGAAGTTGTGCTCGGCTAGCTCGTCCACCAGTCTCACGGCTTCGTCTTGGTTCCACTCTTGTAGAAGTAGGTCCGCACGCTTCTTGATGTACTCCTCCACCTCTTGCTTCTCAAGCATAGCCATCCTCATCTCCACTCCTTCGATAGGAGTCTTTGTCATCAGCCTCCTCCTAGGCTTGACAATCCCAATGTCCAACGCCTCAATTTCATCCGGAGGAGGCCCAGGATCGACTAGTTTCTTCCTGGCATGTAGAGTATGGATGAACTTCTCCTTGACATCTCCAACCCCAGGTATGTAGATCACGTACCCATTCTCCAGGATGTTGCTAAGGCCAACATAGGTCCCCTTGAACCACTTGGACTCGAAGGCTCTTTCTCTCCGTCGCGGTCCTGAGGAATCGAAGGCCTTCTGCTTCACATGAACGGTAGAACCATAAGGTGCCAGCATCTTGTGCTGCCACCCCAGCACCCTTGCCCTCTGAGTAGATGTCGCCGCCTCCACCGCTGTAGGCCACAACCTCGTAGGCAGTCGGGAACTGGTCAACAAAGTTCTCGACCTATCTTTGACCCACCTCACCACAGCTTCTGCTTGTCCATTTGACTGAGGCACCCCAGGCTCCGACCATGTAGCCCGAATCCCTTTGTCCCGAAGCCATCCTCGTATACTGTGGTTGTAGGTCTCTCCCTTGTCCGCGTGCAGCCTATAAACAGGTAGTCCATGGGCTTCCAGGTACAAAACCACATCTTGTAGAACACCCTTTACTGATGCAGTCGTGTTGTTGGGGAGAGCACGGGCGAATAGTAGTTGAGTTCTCTCCGGCGCCTCGCAGTCTGGGAAAGGCAGAGGTTGTTGTGCATCAAGTTTATCATCAGAGGGAGGTGATGCCTGATCATCATCACAAATGGACGGCTCGTACAAGGAGTCCTCTTCATCTCTATAGTTTTGGCGCTGCTCGTGAGAGCCACCTATGAAACCGAACTCGCTCCTCAGGCACTGACCAAGGTCTTCTGGACCACGACTCTGCTCACCTGGCTCATCTTCATCACGTTGTAGACGACTCTGCTCACCTGGCTCATCTTCATCAACACTAAACGGATCNTCGCTCCTCAGGCACTGACCAAGGTCTTCTGGACCACGACTCTGCTCACCTGGCTCATCTTCATCACGTTGTAGACGACTCTGCTCACCTGGCTCATCTTCATCAACACTAAACGGATCCCCTTCGCCGTGTGGTGGTAGTAGAGAAGGTCTCGCGAGTTCCTCGCCATCTGCTGAAACCACGACTTCTCCTATTCCTCCTTCAACAGGATCCCCTTCGCCTAAGGTCTCGCGAGTTCCTCGCCATCTGCTGAAAACACGACTTCTCCTATTCCTCCTTCAACAGGATCCAATTCGCCATGTGGTGGTAGTAGAGAAGGTCTCACGAGTTCCTCGCCATCTGCTGAAAACACGACTTCTCCTATTCCTCCTTCCACAGGATCCCCTTCGCCATGTGGTGGTAGTAGAGAAGGTCTTACAAGTTCCTTGCCATCTGCTGAACCTTGATCTCCTTCTTCGTGTCCCACTTCCACCGGCATCTCCAGCCCATCGTCCCGTGGAGGCTCTCGTCCTGAGTAGGCCTTGGCGAACTCCTTGGGAAAAACGTACTTCGCCACAAGGAGATATCTCAAGCCGCGGCCCATTGTGCCCTTCGAGGACACATCTAACCCTGGCTTCACAGG
Source organism: Symbiodinium sp. clade A Y106 (assembly GCA_003297005.1). Lineage (NCBI taxonomy): Eukaryota > Dinophyceae > Suessiales > Symbiodiniaceae > Symbiodinium > Symbiodinium sp. clade A. The sequence goes on along the minus strand of BGNK01001092.1, from coordinate 15,140 downwards.
GCCCGCGAGGTCCAGTGTCAAGGTGAACATATCTGGATGGTGCACTCGGGCGTGTCGACGTCCTGTTCCCCTCGACGTAACACAGGTCAGACAATCACGATGATAATCGGAGTGTCCCGACTGGACGTGCCTTTTCCATTGCTCCGCCGTCATTGCCTGTAGTGATGGATAGCATCTCGGCCGTCGGCTCCAGAACTTCATTGCCGTCACAATGCCATTAACCAGGCCTTCGCCCATACCCCAGCTTGCCGTAGGTCACTTTCTTCTGGGTCGCTTGGATCATCAGGTCGTACCCCATCTAGACCCATAAGGTAATAGACGTTTGTTCCCAAAGTAGTAGGTGTTGTTCGTGGGGATCCCATAGCCGCTTGGTCGAAGGTAACCTTGGACATCCCGAACTCATTCTGAAACTCCGTCCACAACATAGTTTTCCACAGCGACTGAGGTCCACGAACTTCCTCGGCTGGATGTTCAGTAACGAATGCCACAGGGTGATCCACTGAGGTAAGACCGTACTTGACTTCCCTCGCGACAGTCGCCACGGAGTAAAGCCACATCATCCTCGTTATCACCTTCAAGGCCCGAACATCCTTGACCCTATCTTTGCCCCCATCCACCAGGTGTCCATTACGTCCTGGGGGTCCACCGATGATGCCATTGATGCGTCCAGTCAGGGCGCCCCACAGTAGCAGTCTCCAAGTTGTTTCTCGAAGTACATCATGTCCTTGGCACCTTGACACATCAAGCTCGATCACCGCCGTGTTCCCTTCGTCCAGCTGGAAAAACTGGTAGTGGCCAGGATCCCCTGCGCGTAGATGCACAATCCACCGCTTTGCTCCCCACAAATGTCTCTTCTGTGGCCTGTTTAAGAAGTCGACGCCCTTCAGGATTTTCCATCCGTCTCGTAGAACACCTGCTTGAACCAGTCCATCCAAGCATTCTCCCGGAAGGTTTCTTAGGAACGGAGAATCTCGTAGGCTCCGAACTCCATCCTCCATGTTGTCCCCTTCCACATACGACTTCAAGTAGTCCGTCCAATGGCGATCCATGCGCATCGCAGCCGTCTGCACTCTGTCCATGGTAGTAACTGTCTCGCTCTGCAGCCTTTCCAGCTTCTTGTCCTCGACCTTTGCAATGAGGGCCAGCGCTTCGGCTTCACATAGTTGTGGGCAACCCGCTGCCGTAGTTAGTGGCAGCTTCTGCTGGTTCTCATCGTACAAGTAGCATTCGCTTGGGGGCCACACCAGTGTATACCCTAGCGTCTTCACCAGCTCTCCAAGGGGAACAATGGTTTGGCCAGTAGTTGCGGCCACCGTCGAAGAAGTAGTCCGTCGTGGGGGCATCAGCAGAGACCCCGTTTCACTCAGTCTCATCCTAAGACTATGCCCACCAGCCAACGTCACCAGGACCTCTGCCCTCAACCACTCTTCTTCCGAAAACGCCGATCTCAAACAGTGAGTCGCCCCACTATCAAGTAAAGCTGCTGACGTAGCCCGCTGTGCACAAACCCGGATGTCCTTCACCACCATGGTTTTCATACTCGGGCGGGTCTTCTCCGGGGACTGGTCGTCCTTCTGCGCGGCCTGGTTCTGTACCACCTGTTGAGCAGCTTGCATTAAGGTTTCCAAGGTCCATGGGTCCATGGGGTTCCAGCAATTACGGAGCTTGCTTCTGACCCTTGGGTACTATCCATAGTTCCACTGGTTGATGCCGTAGACATAGAGGCCATACCAGGTAGAGGTTCTCCCTGCTTCTTCGGGTCCCTTGTTGGAGTGGTAGGGGTCGTAGTTGCTCGTTGTTGTGGTTTCCCAACACTGCAGTCCTTTTGCCGATGAGACTCTGATCCACATGATAAGCACTTCTTACTCCTGGTCTCGCGGTCTAGGTGGGACATGTTGTGAGAAAAGTTGCAACGAGCACCCCTCTTACAGCCACTGGACTTCATGAAGTAGCGACACGTGTCCTGGACAGCAGCACCCTTGTCCTTGTTCTTTGGACTCTGTGTTTTCTCCAGGGCACGCATGTGAGGAGTGGGGGTTGCCGTAGTGGTAGTCAGTCCTGTGCTGCTTGTAATCATTCCCTCTATCTCCGCCTGTAGGTGACGCTGGTATGCCTTCACCTGTTCCATGTTAGGCTGGCCATCCAACCTCAAGCTNGCGTCCACATACTTTGCGGTCATCTTCTTGAGGCCTTGCGCCAGCACCGACGGGTCGGGAGGTTGCATATTCACTGCATGACACCGGGCAACCCACCTTGGCCAGCTCCTAAGAGTGCGGAGGGTCTCCTCTATCGTATCCTGAGAAACATAGTCACCCGGGTTCTGCAACCTCTTCAACACATCGTTCCTTTCCACGCTTCCTCCCGGCTGGTAGACCACGAACAAGCGGAACATGATCTTCACCGCATTGGTGGATATCCTGTGGGACACCATATCCATTTTCTGCTCTTCGCTGATCGCTGCCAGTAGCATTGCCGCCACCCTTGCGTTCAACCTCGTCCACTTGCCAGAACACAGATCCTCAGCACCAACTGGGGTAATTCCAAGTCTCTCCAAGGGCGTAGCCGAAAGCCACATCTTGTACGTGGACTCTACCTTCTCCATTAACGTCCTCGCCAACTCCCGCTCTGTTCGCTGATGTCTGACATAGCTGCCGAAGTAACCTCCAGCCAATCTTGAAACTGCATTGCCGTGTCCGCCCCGAAACTCACTGCTGGCAGCTGCACCAGGGTAGACGTCCCAGGCTTAATCACTTCACTTGCAGATCCCTGTGTACGCTGTAGGGCTTGAACCTGAAGTTCTTGCAACTGCTGTATCCCTCTGGTCAGCGCCTCGATCGCCGGGGACTCGGACGCCGGAGCCTGGCGCGGCGGTGGTGGCGACTCGCTCCTTTGCCGGGTGAGTAGCGATCTAAGAAACCCTCTTGGTTCTCCTTCAGGTGGAGGCGGAGCAGGAACCCTTGTAGATGGCACCGTTGTACTTGTAGGTCCCGAATCTTGCCCCGCTTGTACACCGCAGGGTCCATGTAGAACTCCTAGATCACCCCATTGGAAGCCTGCACCCCGATGTTCCGTTTCACCTTGAATTTGCACTCCTAGATCACCTAAGAGCCCTCCTGGAGGATCACTCGGGGGATGCGCAGCATGATCGCCCAACAGCCTTCCTGGAGGAGCAGGTAGCCTGGCACCTTGTCGTAGAAGCAGAGGATCACCTGCATGCTGAGACGGGTCTTCAAATGTTACGACTGGTAGCGGACGAGGATCGGGTGGATGTACCTCCTGACTCTCTCGAAGCCGCCTTAGCTCTTCCCGCTCATTGTCCAGCTGGGTCCTCAAGTCATGATTTCTCTCCTCAGCCGAACGCAACCTTGACAATATCCCACCAAGCTGCCTTTGTACCTCCGCCTGAATTGCCTCGGCCGGGATATCTGATGAACTCGGTGGGGTGGAGGTCCTCGTTGCTCGCGCTGGCCTCGGCGGAGACCTCAGCACGAAAGTAGGGCCTCCAGGCGGGGAGTTGTTCATCCCCGAGTTCCCAGCCAACGGGCTGGGATGAAGTTCGCCATGTCCAACACTAAGGTAATTTC
>BGNK01001092.1:0-11413 GCA_003297005.1 Symbiodinium sp. clade A Y106 | reverse complement strand
TCTCCCGTCCAGGTTCACCATCGTAGAGGCACTCTGTTGCCTCCCCTGCAGATCTCCAGATTCAGGTACTTCCACTCGCGGGACGTCCGTCGAGGATCTAGCCGCGTCCTGGGCCACACCTGGCCGAGCTTGTCCACCCAGGTCTTCAGCACCATTCCCACGGCCCGCTACATCGCCAGATGTCTCCAGTTCAGATGAGCCCCTTAGTGGTGGCTCAGGATGATCGCCCTCTGCCGGGCTGGCACAACCAGTGCCATTCATCAAAGGCGCAGTAGCCTGGGCTTGGTCGCTCATAACCTGATGATGCAAACCTGCATCCAACGAATTTACATGGGCCATGGCTTACGACTGCACGGCACTCCTTTTACAGCAACGCACGACATGTCTGATATTGTTCTATCAAAGCTGTGCCCTTGCCAAAAATGCATTGAAGGTCNTACAGCAACGCACGACATGTCTGATATTGTTCTATCAAAGCTGTGCCCTTGCCAAAAATGCATTGAAGGTCTGTGAACTTATTTGTACATGTTGAGGTTCACTGGTTTCCTTCGCACAGCATGGCACAAGGAGACTTTCACGTAGCCTTCTCCTGGGACCAAAACGATATGCACAGCAAATGCGTCTGTACTGCATCCTCTGCACAAGATAGCCTCTCCACTGCAGCTGACATTTAACAACCCTAGAATATAATCTCTTACTCTTAACTTTGCTTACAGTGCAGAACAAGTGGGTCGTGCATTACGAGGATGTTCCGGCAGCGTTCCTTCCAGGGCAAGAGCTGCCTTGCACCGACAAGATTTATGCCCGCATTCCCTGAGGGTATCCTCCTGGCATGGTGGAGTTCCTGGTCAAATCCCTCGGCAGAGACGTGCGAGATGACATGGTGGAGATCGCAAAACTCTCAATCATGGCTTTGGCCTACCGGAAGCCCCAGGCTATAGTACGCGCCGTACAAGGAGATACTGTTGGAGTTGGGGCTACATGAGCTTCGCCTGGCTCCAGTTACAGCTACACTGCTACTGCTACGGCGACGGCCACGGCTACCATTTCTAGGCGGGCCCTTCCTCCACGTCCCTGGATCCTCTAGAATCAAGCCGTGGAAGAGCCACCGTGTCCCCCGGGCACCTGATTTCTTATATCATTCAAACGAGCGAAACACTCGTTCGGGTGCTACAAGTCACTCCGGCACCGCGGTGGCACGGTGGCTCTTCCAGGGCTTAATTCTACAGGATCCAGGGATCTTCAGGAGAGGCGACCCCTAGAAATTAAGCCCAGTCTGTGTTCACGTCGGGTTTTTTTTCTGGATCCCAGGTTGAGGCTATCACCAACCCCCAGTCATGACAATGCAGTCCTCGCGACGGTGATGAGCTCGGGAGCTTGGTCTCTGCGAGATACCGAGACGGCTCGCGAGTTGAGACAGGTAGCAGCTGCCAAAAGGGCCGCCAGGCGCAAGAGCGCCAAGTCCGACGGGACATGAGGAACAGGGGGGTTTTGTGTGACAGCTCCCCTCCATGTCGTTGGCAGCTGTTGATCTTGAGCATGCGAAGTGCTCAGCACCGAAGCTCTACAGGCCCTGAGGTTCGCGTGAGAAAGTGGTGTTAGAGGCCCGCTTGCTGTTTCTTTGAACCCTGCCATATTCGTGTGCTAGTAGTCTGTGAATTCCCGCACTCAGGTACTTTGATCCCAACCTGCACATGAATCCTGGTAGCCGAGATGACTGCAGTGAAGCGCTGAAGAGAGCTACCTGCTGGCAAGGACGGGAGAAAATTGGGGGAACTGCGGATCGTTGTTGCGAGCCCATGACCATTTCTACCCAAACGAGCAACTCGGAACCCGGAGCTTTACATGAAGCCCCGTTTGAACAAACATGCGTTGTGGACGAAACAGGCCCAGGACTGAAGCCCGGCTGCTGCTCCAAAAAGCTCGCAGCACAGCCGAGCGGCGTGCACTCGACGATGTAGTGCTTCAGCGCTCGATTAATCGCTTCTGCTAGCAAGAAACTGTCCAAGATTGCCCAAGTCATCGCAATGTCTGAAGACTGCAAGCATCCTGTCCGAGCGGGGGTGGCAACCCCCAGGATATCTGATAACCGGCGCAAGCCGGAATGTTGCGTCTTAAGCTTGCCAGGTTTTGGCTGCGTAGCAGCACGTACGCCTGTGCCGTTTTGTCATCACGACCCCGTGACAACTCAGACTGCGGCCACGAGGGTTGCCCGTCAGGAGCCACATGCCTCGGTCCTGCGATCATGTGCCCGAGTTGCAAAGATTCGGCTGCGACTGGAGTCCCGAGGCTTTCGACTTAAGTTGCCTGTTGACTCAGGATTGCAGCACGGCGCAAAATGCAGCAGCTGACTGGGAATCCGGATGACCTTTTCTGGAGACTCTGCTGCGAGTTCTAGGATTCTAGGGCTTTGGGCTTCGGCCTCGGTGACAAGGCACCGGACATCACGTGACTTCAAACTTGTGAAAGCAAGGGTGCTGGTAGATCGTTCTATCGGGAACACCGAAAGCAACATAAATGAATAGTAAGCCCTCGGAGCCCCATTGATCGGAAAGAAGTGCATTGCTTCATGAAAGTGACACACTGATGCCTGAACCGATGACTGGAGGCTGCTGAACTCTCCTGTAGCGTTAATTCTGTCAGCCGGAGGGCCGTCAAGTAAGATTGTTAAAAAGGTTGCAGTGCAACTTTCAAAACACTCATAAGAAATTATGCTTAGCTGCAATAAGGGCTGCGCTGTGTTACTGTACGGTGCGGAACCCCTTTACTTTCGGTGAGTGTCCCTAAATGACGATATGAGTGTGGATGAACTTGAGCTACTCAGGATTGGTGAGATCGGTTGGTCATCACCTCGCGCACAGGCACTTCACACAGAGATGAAGCGCTGCCAGGAGACCCTCGAGTGCATGTGGACCAATGTTGAAGTACGGATTGGGATTCGATGTCTTCATGTTGTGTCAGTAGGATTTGCAGCGCTACACGGGAAAGAGGTGTCAAGTCTTCTGAGGAACTTGTGCACAATTTGCAGGGAACCTTCATTCTTCGGAAGTCTTTGGGGCCCAGATTTCATTGCACAGCGATCTGGATTGCACTAGTGGCTTCGAGGCGCAGGCCTTGATCTTGTAGTTTCGAAAAGGTCTGCAGGGTTGCGCAGAGGGGGGTTTAGCCTGAAGAGTCTAGAGTTACGGGTTTGGTCAGCAGAGAATCCAGCTGTGTGAGAACCAAGGTTTTCCTCGCTCGCGACATTCCAGACTTTCTACAGCGGCGGCTGGGCCTAACACAATCAGACTCAGGGTGAAGGTCCAAGCTCTAAGTCTATCGTATATAAACTGTAAACCTCGTGCAGCTCACCCTGCTTGTCAGATCCCAGAGCCTACACAGGCTTCGTCTCCGACCAAGCCGATTGCAGGAAAGAAATAGCCAGAACAAGATGGAGTAGCAGGTGCGCCTTGCACATAAGTGGAAGTGCTGGCGGGAACATTCATGGGCTGGCTTGTTGGGACCATGCACGTTTGCCAGCGCCAGAGGAGTTTGAAGGTGTAGCCAGTTTAAACACAGTTGTAGTCTTGGCATGTCCAAGTTGGAGTTGAACCCATTGTTTCCGGACAGCGCTTCTTTCGAGTCCAGCATGTACGGTTGGCAAGTTTGGGTAAAGCCAACCCCCCCCCCATCCCTCGGTGGTCCCCGGCACTGCGAGGACCTTGGAACATGACCCTTCGGTCTGCTAAGTATTGCGGAATCATTCGGTCAATCACCGTAGAGGTGGCTCTTCGTCATGACAACACAAACGCAAACCCAAAGCCCCGAAGCCTGAAAGCCCTCCTCCGTGTGCTGTTGAACTGTTTGGGCTCCAGGCTTTCTGCAGTGGGATCTTTCCCTCCCGGGCGTGCGTGCGCCGGCAACTTGGTTACAGCACTTGGAGGCTGTGCTGGCTTGCTGAGAGAATCCGAACCATAGCCACGATGTCCACATCAACAAGAACCCTCCGATGAGAGTGCATGACTGCTATCACAATCATGCGAATGTCCGTCAAATTTAACATAGCAACAAGAATGAAGAATACAAACAAGGAAATCACACTTCCCCCTTCTCCCTCTCACCCTCAGCAGTATCATCTGTATCCTCCTGCTCTTCGTCATTACCAGCTTCATCATGATGGCCGAAGCCATCACAATCAAAACAGCCAGAAGAGTCGAAGATTTGGAACCACTTTGATAAGCATGGCAAGAATGACTCAGAGCTGTCTTAAATGCATACTGAACTCAGAACAAAGGCAGCAATGCAAGTACAGTTGATCTTTCATTCAGCGTAACCGCCATAAGCATCAAACGAGGACAGCCGTCGCTTCAGCTTCATCGACATGCTAAGAGTACCTGCTGTACCACATAGCCTACGAGATAGTCAGTATCACTATAACGACCAAACGCAATCGGACTTCAGTCAGTCATAAGAATAACCGTACCTAGTCATAGTAAGCCAGAGAAATCAGCCAGTAATCGTGAGAACTGCAGACACAGAATTCAGAGCGAGCGTCTTGACCTATCCATAGTATGGCCATCCGAAGAATCGCACGAATCATGATTGTGGCAAGAAACAAAACTTTGATGGTTACGATGATGGTAATGTTGATGCCGTCGCTCAAGACCTGAATATGGCAATTGCCAGGCCGTGCTAGTCCTGATCCTATTTCGGTTACATGTTGTACCAGGAGTCGAGGCCCACGGCCGACATTTCGAAACGACCGGGCCTGTTTAGCAAGGCAGACAATCTGCTAGGAACTTACATGCCCCTTTACACTCCCCGGATGCTAAACATGAAATGGGACTCCCGATCCTGAGGGATTGGCCGGGAATGGGCTTTGGGCTTTGGAGTTGAGGGGCTTGGTTTTGTCCATGTGTCATCGCGCAAGGCATTATCTTGCTTTATTTGCAAGGTTGCTGCTGACATAAAGCTGTATTTAGGTTTTACAGGCGTTTGGTGAGTATGCCCAGGGTTCCTAAGGTAGATTCGGAAGTTCCTTTTTGCTGGTGCCTTTTTGGGGCTGTTGTACATAGTTGGCATAGTTGTAGCTCACAAACAAGAATACATAAGTTTCAATTGTGGGGCTTCATGTTCAATGCCTAGACCTCGCTTTGAGACACTTCCAGGATTCAAGGGCCGAGACTTCAATTTGTCAGGCCTAGGGCGGAACCAAATCCCGAAGCTCAACACTCAGGATCATATCTTTTATTTTACCCTGCGCGACGCTTTGAACTTTGGCATCCAGGCTCACATATGCTCCGCACCTTAGTTTTTGCGCAAAAAAACCACCACTGAAACTGTAAGTCTTGTTCGCATCGACGAAATGCATGCAGACAGAGGTGGGCACGCTTTTGTTCAGAATGTTGCCATGTCAGTTTGGAGGTACAGAGGTGTTTGGGTTTTCGTGAAGATGTAGGCCTCCGGCACTTCAGGTCACGGGATCTGCTGGAGCATGGGATTTAATGAAAAGCTACCAAGCGCACTCGGCACATCACTGCTTTCAGATCGAGTTTTCAACCAATAAGGGTACAAAGGACACCATTCGGGCTCCGTCTCTTCAACTGACTCTACAGAGGCAAAAGATGTTGGGATCTAGACTGTTCGGGTGAGAGCGCCTCACGGTTTGCGCAGACAAGCGATCCCATACTAGTGCTGCCCCTAGCAGACCCAAAACAAATGTGTGTAAAGTCCCAAAACGAACCACTTCCCCTGTTACAGCTGACAAGGAGGCTGAATTTTCGGCCCTACGCATCGAACACAGCCCCGCATACCGTGGTCATGATCCTTAAACTGAGATGCTGAGCCGGAGAACATGAAAATGCGACAGTCCTCATGTGCATTCACCACCCTACTGTTCAATGATACCGAATGATTCCAGTGTCTATGCCTGGAAAGACCCACGCTTGACAACCATCATTGCATAGTTGTCGGCTCGAACAACCTGCAGTTTTCTAATTATGTAGGGCTCTGAAGCGCATGAAGCGTGGTTGCCCGGAGGAATTCTTTGGCCTTTTGCTTTCCTGCCAGCCCTGTGGCAAAAACATGTGGTATGGGTTGCCTGTGGAGGTTCGTCCGTTGGGGAATGCAGGGACTTCTGACATCACCCAAGCCCGAAAGCGCTAAACCCTAAAATCCTCCGGGTTGAGACAGGACTCTACCTTGCCAGAACAGAAGTTCCGGCTACATTGCAAGCATGGCATCCGTCACGGATCAACATCTACCAAACAAAGTCTTGGTTGCCAGTGCTTGCTGCCTTCACAGATGAAGACCTGCTGTGCTCAACTAGCTTGAGCCCATCTTCGGAGAGGAGGTCAAGCATTCAACCGCTGCACGAAGGTCGCTGGGATGCAAGATCGCAACCCATGGCTTCGCAGCAGAGGATAGCTCTTGGGACAGTACGGCGGAAAAACCCATCGTGTTCGAACTACCCAGAGGTTTTGTAGGAAGGTCGTGCGTGGTGTTCAAGTGCTGCAGAGCTGCACAGATTTCGACAACCATGGACAGCCATCTTCCCACATCGAAACTGCGAATGGCTTGACAGCTCGAACAGCGGAAGACCTCAACTCCCCCTTGAACATCACTCACTATGAACCAAACCTCCGTGAGGTTTTTCGACCGATCCGGAACAACAGTACCCGAACTCGTAACTACTAGCGGAAGACAGAGCTTACCTTGAGGCCTCAACTTTGTGGTTTGTCTGGATCTCGGTACCTTGATCCGTGTTTGAGGGTGGGGCGTGCTGAAAAGATAAACGTTGCGGGTTGACCTCCTTATGCAGTCGAAGTTTGACTACGGACAGGAAGTCCAAGCCTCTATGCCCAACAACTTTCAGCACTCAACTCTGAAACCACTATCTACGATGATATTTCCAGGAGTGCGAGCTCCCTCAAATGGCAATGCCGATGCTGCTTGTCGCATCTATCGGGTTGTCTGGGTCTAGCTCCTTTGGTGGTTTGGGGTTGCTTTCAAGGGCGGGACGTTGTTCGGGGCTTCTTCTTGAGCCTCAAGCATCTTCTAGCGAGTTTAGTCCGGCTGCGAGGCCGTGTGCTGTGCGCTGACCTAGGGCACCTAGGGTGGTTCTAGTAAGAATAGTGATCCGAGTTCCGCAACGTCCGAATCGTTTGCAGCATGCGTGGCTGTCCAAAAAGGTCTTGGAGAACTTGGGCATTCATTGCGCTCGGGTGTCTGGGCATGCAGCAAATCACGGTCTTCTGGCCGGTGTGCTTTACTCACGAGAAGCAGCGACAATATTGATCAGAGGCTCGAGCATGCTGACGAGCTTACCATCATGACTTGACTCCAGATTTTCCCGTGCGGGGTTTACAGTTTTACAGCGGAGTCACACTCCTGTCGCTTCACTCTTGTCTGTGAATCCGTCCGCTTTGTCCGTGCAGCCGCAGTCACTCAAAGCCAGCGGCACACGATATTCCAGCAGGTCCTTCCAAGAGAGGCCAGGGAAGCTTTATCAATGGAAAGCAGTCTTGCACGGTTGGTGCATCTCTGCTTGCACTGGGGGCGCTAAGATTTTTGGTAAAGATCCCAGGATCTTCATCGCTTGCGCTGCAGCATCCACGTGTTTCTGGACTTGAATTGGTGCTCCGAGCGACTCCTCAACCAAAAACTTGCAGGAATCAGCCCGAAAAGCCAAGTGTAGATCCCAAGCCTCATCCAATTTCCGTTGCTTTGAGAATAGAAGGGCTCAGTTTGTCGACTTCTGGGGTACACCGTTGAAAGCTCGACCTGTAGTGCTATGCATCTCATCTAGGTTTCACATGCTCTTTGATCTCGGCTCCAGGACGTTCGATTACTTTCTGCTCCACTCAAAAACACCCCCAAAATACGAAGAACGCGACCTGAGTCGAAAATGTGTGCAGGCACGCTTCTCGCTCACAACCGTCTTTTCACACTTCACAGAACCGCCCATAGGTCATAGTGTCAATAGACACTATACTAGTACGTACCTGACGACGAGATATACTAGGAAATGGAACATCGGAAACAACCGGAGTCTAGGACCGGAGCAGCTCAGAACAAATTGAAATCCAACGTCAAGAGGCGTGCATGCGGTTTCCGTTTGGTATCATTTTTCAGTTAACAGTGATCAGGCTTTTCGAGGCTGCTCCTAGAATGGTTCTTGGATATGTACGGCTTGGACTGCTAAGTCTTTCAGTGTCGGCGTTCAGAGTCAGATTGTTTGCTATTCGAGGCATGCAAACATAGAATGTTCGATGTTGGTTTCCTTTGCACTGGCACAGACCTTCTTCTTCGTGGTCTGCACGTAACTCGTTTCCTTGCGCGTGCAAGCTTGTTTGTTGTTTTTCGATGACAAACATTCCGGTCGTATGTGGGAACTCCGATCTCGACCAGCAGTTGGCTGCCTTTCCGTCCGCAGAAGTTTAGCCAGAGTCATGACTCATGACTGGAAACTCAGAAACCATGCAGGTGGTTCCTGTTGGCATTTAACGGCATTTACACCCAACTGCGGGAAATCCTGCTGCGATCATGGTCTCCTCCAGCATTGTCTTTCATGCCCTCCCACATGTGCCTGGCCTGGTCTTCCTTGCATGTGTGATGTTTGTGGTTGGGGCTCGTGTGATCCGTGCCAGTCGATGTCCCGACATGGAAACGGCTTGCACGCCCTTGAGTTTCAGCTCTGGCTATTATGTCCTATCTCATCACCAATCCAGGCGAGATCATCAACACATCGACAGGAGCCGGCAGTTCACCTCGATGCGGCATGAGGGAAAAGACTGACAAGGCAGATGTTTTTTCAGCGAGACAAGCAGTGCCATACTTGTGGCCATCTTGGTGAAACTGGCTTGATGTGCTGGAGCTGTTCTGAACGGCAGTGCTTGAATTTACTCGCTTTTTCGACGAACGTTTTCATTATCGAAAACTGGACTCTCTCGCAGCACTCGTAGCATCGCTTCTGTTCCATCCAATGCCGTGTTTGGCAGTGGCTCCAGCTTGAAGTCTCTTCTGAGCAAGCTTCGCAATGCTTCGCACGGTTCGTAGCAAGCACTTTGAGTTGAGATGCACCAAACTTGCAATTGGTCATGCGTGGCGGCTTCTGTCAAAAGGCTGCCTCCTGTTGAAAGCCGCTGAGGGAGGCCGTTGATTGCACCTGGTGCACACCCGATCACGCCCCCACGGAAGCAGACGACGAGGAGAACATCATCGGCACAAACCTGCTCGGCGCGCCAACTTTGAAGGAACTCAACTCTTGCGACTCAAGGTTTGAGGTAGCTTACAATTTTGATGAATTCCGACTGCTTGCCTTTATGAAGCCTATATGTGTGAACCGCATGCAAGCTCAAGCTGCAACATGCAAGATCTTGAATATGTAGCGTCAATCTCCGCAATCTTGTACAACTGGTGGACAGAGCGAAGCTACCGAACTTGTTTTTTTGGTATGGCTGTTTGAATGCCAGGGTCGGCAGAAACCAATGTCATGATCGACTGAAGCTCAGCACAACAATCCGAAATTTCATTGCCATGATTCTTTCTGCCAGGTAGGCCCAACCCGTTGAGGTGGATAATGATCCCGGGCCCTACCGATACAACCGAGAGGTGCCAGGTCTGCAGGTTGTGAGTGCCCAATCTATGCTGGCTGGAGCAGATGTAAGCAACCAGGTGCAGTTCCGAGTCATGGTGGCCTGGACTCCGGCGGAGCTGGAGAACAGGGCCGAGGTGCTGCAGAATGCATGGGTCTGGGGAGTCAGGCCTTCCTAACAGTGTGAGGGCTGTGGTCCTTTTTTGAGCGAGGATCAGTAGCTTCCTCATGGAGGAATGACGCGAGGAGCGCCATTTGAAGACTGGTTTGAGGGGCGATGCTGGAAGCCGAGCCCGACCGGAAGGAGCTCCACTGCAGCAAGCGGCCGGACTGAGCGCGGATATACGCGTCGGACAGGGCGCGATTGCGTTGGCTGGACGAACGGCGACTCCGACGATTCAGGGGGAAGGCATTGGGGCTCAGGCAGGTCACGGTGAGCAGAGCGACAACAGCAACGCACCTGGGACCTGCAGCCGAGCCTCCGCAACCAACACTCAGCAGCAGACTTCAGCTTCCCAGCAGCGCCCTAGCCGATCTGCCTCAGGAACTGCTACTTCACGAGTAGCTCCGGCGCAGGTGTACGACAGGCGTCAACCCGGGTGCTGGAGTCTGCTGGAGAGAAGCGGTGCCTTCAGCTGAGGCACAACAGGCTATGAGTCAGCAAGCTGAGCAGCGGCATGCCTTGGTTACAACCCTACAGGCCTGTGCATCGAGGATGATTGGGACCCGGTTGGAACTACGCCGGAGGCTATAAGCCGCTAGCCCTTCTGCAGTTGGGAATGATGGAGTGTTCGAGCATGAGGGCTACCAAGTCGTTGGGTTGAGGCCGACAGGGCCTGCACCGTCCCCTACCTCCTGGCACTCTCAGTCTCCTACGTGGTCGCTGGGTACAGCTTCATGCCAACCTACCTGTGCAAGTCGTTGCACCTCCGCGGCGACAAACTATGCGTGAGTGGAATGATTCCCAAGTCCATCCTGCCTCGCCTGATCGCCAAGGTGACCAGTCCTCGAATGGTTCGTTGCCTACGGAGGGGGTGCAGGAAGAGGTGAAGGGGCAAGTTCAGATGGTAATGCAAACTCGACATGTTGGGGTGGCAAGCTTGCAGAGTGAAAATCAGGAGCTCCGGCGGCTTCTGTCTGAGATGTTGGAAGTACTGAATCTCAAGCTCACGTGGAGAATTGCTGAACATGCCTCCAACAGCCTTGCCGGTGTGATAGCAGCAAACGAGGCCCGAGGTGCACGGCTAATGAGGGGTGAGGGCACTGCTGGGCCAAAGTTGCTGCTTGGGACTTAGGATGCTAATTGATGTACTCGTATTCGAAGTCTTTCGACGCCTTGACACCGCCTTGAAGCTCGCACTTTGCAGCTGCCTGCCATGATGGTCATCAGCAATACATGAGCAGTAGCATTGCATCAGCTTTCGTAACAGTGGTGGGATGGTAGCAAGGGATCAGCTTGAGTAACAGTGGTGGGATGCGGTGTCGCAACCAAACAGCAGTCGGTGGCGCTAGTGACTAGTAGTGCTGGTGGTGGTGCAGCTGCGATGGATGAGGGTCCTCCCGGACACTTGCTACAGCTTGGCGGTAGTGACTCTGCGCCCTTGACTCGACCACCGTTACCCCGTGGATTCATTCGCTTGCCGATACAGCAAGACCCACTGTGGGTGTGGCGGCTGGAGAAGGGCCACTACTGCGGCGCGGCGGAGGTTCGTGATGCGCATGGGGCTGAGACTTGCTGAGTCTTCGATTTGGCGGACCGGCGTCTGCTGGAACTGCTTCAGGCAGCTTGCGTTGAGAGAGGGTGTGGGAGGAACGTGTGTGTGTGTGTGGGTGCGTGTG
>BGNK01001091.1:120943-171218 GCA_003297005.1 Symbiodinium sp. clade A Y106 | reverse complement strand
AGCCTTGTAGTCTAAGTTAGCTGCTACTGTACAGTCCTAGACATAGGAAACTAGCAGACTTGACTGCATGTGGGTGACCGCAGGGCGCCTTTTTTTGGGCCAAGGCTTAAGCGGGAAAACGACCGGTTTTCACAATGCCATTGATGTTCGTTTGGTGCGGGCGGGTGCTTGTCTACATGAGGTTAAGCAATCGGGGCCCGGCCTGGCATGCCAAGGCCGGATATGAGCTTGCTATGCGGGGGTTTTGGTCAGCCTGATCGCCGCTGAACCCCCCCACGTGCTTGTGAAATCGAGCGTCTACATGCGGAATTGGGTTTAGGGATGTTTAGGGTAAGTACATGCATCTCGGGGTCCGTTCTTCACCTGTCCCCGGAAGTGTGCACTTGCAGAAGGCGGCAAAAACGAACCCGTAGCACGCAGATATAAGATCATGCATCTCAGGGTCCGTTCTTCACCTGTCCCCGGAGGTGTGCACTTGCGGAAGGCTGCAAAACCGAACCGCAGCATGCAGGTATAAGATGGTATAAGTGCATGCATGTCGTGTCCCCGGAGGTGTGCACTTGCAGAAGGCTGCAATAACGAACCGCAGCACGCAGGTATAAGTGCATGCTTCTCGGGGTCCGTCCATCACCTGTCCCCGGAGGTGTGCACTTGCAGACGGCTGCAAAAACGAACCGCAGCACGCAGGTTTAAGTGCATGCATCTCGGGGTTCGTCCTTCACCTGTCCCCGGAGGTGTGCACTTGCAGAAGGCGGCAAAAACGAACCGCAGCACGCGGGCTTTCACATGAGTTGTTCACTCTTGGGGGACGGTGTGCGGGAGGTGTGCTCTTGCGGGAACGGCAAATGCAAGGACTTTGCAGCGACCCCAGTCNCACGCGGGCTTTCACATGAGTTGTTCACTCTTGGGGGACGGTGTGCGGGAGGTGTGCTCTTGCGGGAACGGCAAATGCAAGGACTTTGCAGCGACCCCAGTCGTTGCGTGTGTGCAGATTGGGGAAGCATCAAAAACGCGAGATGCAACGACTAAGGCGCGTAGGAGTAGTTGGAAAGGCCAGAGGCCGCAGACATTCGATGAGCCTTGTGTTTGGTCTAACCTCGGCTGCACGCAGTAAAGCAGGCGGGTGCGGAGGAGCCCCTGCCCTGAAGAGCACGAAGGCAAGGAACGTCCGCGAGCTTGCTTGTTGCAGTCCGAGCTCGAAAATGCAGGATCGTCGCATGTGTTCTTATATCAACACCAGTGAACACGCGAAGCCTCGTTCCATTTCGATGTTTCAAGAATCTGGGCAGGCGAGGACGGCCATCAAAAGCGATGAAGACCCGTGCCTGGGTCTTGCTTTGGGTCAATGCCTCTGGCTCAAATGCCAACGAAACATGGTTGGTTAGTTTAGGCTTCGGAGCACTGTTGTTACGAGATTCCGTCTTTAAAGGTGCGGGGGTCAGGTGTCCGACATTTCCTCCAACATCTCCAAACTCGGAATCACAGACCGAGTGCTAATCCTGATCTCCTAAAGCGCGTCGGGTCCGGAGCAATCTTTGAATCCTCGGACGTGCATCCGAGGTGCAAGGCGCATCCGGCGTGAGGAATAATGAAGAAGTCAGAGCTTTGTGAGGGTCAAGGGTACAGCAAAGAACGGCCTCAGACAATTAGCGGGGGTCGCGCAGTGTTCTCTGACTTCCGGCGTCTGTCAGAGGTCGTGCCCGACCCTGACAAAGGTTTCCGGTCGACACCGAGGTGTCTCCGTCTGTTGGTGCTGTTCAAGACCTCGCGGTGCAAAACAGGCGACCCCGCAGTCAAGCTTGTGGAGTGTTGGCATCTTGGTTATGGGAAGATCAGAGCGGGGGGGCGCACAGCGGCCCTGAGTTTGAAGGAATGCCCTTGTTTCCAAGCCTTTTTGAACCGAAGGGCTGTGTGGCTTGAACAGCATGTGAACCAGCCATGTGAACGCACCTGACGCGAGATCAGTGTGCCGCCAAGGTTTAAGATTTGCAATTCAGAGAAAAGTTCAGGTTTTCGTTGCATTCCCGCCATCGGGCGGTAAGGCCACAATGCAGACTTGTGCAGTTTGCGCATCTGGATGAAGAGTGTAGGTAGTAGGTAATAAGCTGCCATTGACGATGTGCGGTCCACTGCATCTTGCCGGCCGCGAAAGTGCGATCGTCTCGCTCCAGCTTCAAGACTTATTGAAGTGCCGGGGCTCTTTGGGGCTGTAGGTTTCTATTCAAAAACAGTACACCGTGAGAAACGCGCAGATGCCAGTGTTCGCTGACTTGGTGCGGGTGCTCTATCAGAGGTCGTGCCCGACCCTGACAAGGGTTTCTGGTCGACACCGAGGTGTCTCCGCACGTTGGGGTTGTTCAAGACCTATATGTATTGGTTACATGGAGGTGAATGTAGAATTTCTACAAAGAAGTGACCCCGCAACCAAGAAATTGAAGTGTTGGCATAACCAGCGCCAGGGCGGCCCCCCCCCCCCCCCCCTCCCACCTCAGCGCCGTCCCCTACAACACCCAACACCACCATCGAGTACAAATCCAANTTTTTCAAGCCCTATATGTATGGGTTAAATGGGGGTGAAGTTAAAATTTCTACAAAGAAGGGCCCCCCCAACCAAAAAATTGAAGTGTTGGCATAACCAGCGCCAGGGGGGCCCCCCCCCCCCCTCATTTTTGCAGAATGGACTCCTCAAACCCAAACCCCGCTGGCTTGAACAGAAATCTGAGCCCTTGCAGCGATTCCTGACTGTCCTGGAACTTGCATTCAATGTTCAGCGCTTTCTCTGGCACAAGTCAGGTGCAAGCACAGCTACACTCTAAGACGGGGTTTAGGTTTAGGATCTTAGCCTTGGGGGCTTGCACGCACTCGGGCTTCAAGGTCCTAACCTTGAGGGCTTCCATTCCTAGGCAAGTTCAGGGATGTATCTCTTCCGTGCCGCCCACCGCGGCTTCATGCGCGGCTTGGAGCTCGGGAAGATGGACATGGCTGCCTGCCTGGAACGTTTTGGTGGTTCTGTAAGGGGGTGGGCTTCGGAAGACTTCTCGGGTTGCATTCAGGGTTTGTGTGGATATGTTTAGGGCATGATGTTTCTGGACTAGCCAGCCCTGAAGCCTTACGCCCGAAACTCGCAGTGAGCCACTCTTTGCATCCTGTTATGTATTTTTCCTGATGCGCTTGCAAATGCCCCATCGGGCCTGCAAGTTTTCAACATCGTAGCCAGTCTTAAGCTCCGATTGCTTTTGCCTTCACTTGAGCGAGACCCTCAACATGTATGATACGGCATTTAATTTAGCGAAGAGTATGGACTTCAGGTCTTGGAGGAATTCCTCTAGTTGTAGCTGAAAGAAATGAGTCGTGTCCAGGCTCCCGATGCATGCGAGACCCGGTTCGAGGCACACTCGGCGTGCAGTTTGGGCATGTGAGCGGGGTTTCGGAAATCACGACTTGCAATTTTTCAGGGTAGGGTCGGTCCGGATTTGGGGTTTGGTGCGGAGGGCTGGGATTGACGGCTGAGGGTTTTGGGATTCGGGGAAAGAGTGAAGTAGATGGAGGATTTGGGGATGAGGCAAGTCGGATATGTTGTGGATTTAAAGCATACTTGTGGTGGTTATCCGCTATGAATGAATGAATAATACACATAAACATGCACAAACGTGTTGAGTGTAATCCCGATGGCTCACTCCTTCAAAGGTTGATGTTAGAAAGCAGGACTGTTTTCGCAGCGTCTAGGCAGTTTCGACAGGGCACGGGGCAGGCATCAGGGTTTCCGAAATGTATGATTGAGTCGTTGCATTTGTTGGGGCAAACTGGTCCTGCTTTTGTAGATCTGTCCGCGCTCGAGCGAATTTGGAGAAATCTTGTGACTACCGGGCACCATCTTTGCGAATCTCAAGGCCTCGTTTCTAGGGCTCGTGTGTGAGCATTGATGGAAACGCTTCGGGTTCCAAGGACGAACATCATGCAACACCTGGTTGGAAGTTTAAGGGGCCGGGGCTGGTTTCAGGGACCCGAAATCCTCAACCGGGAGCCTTGCTGCAGGTGCCAGCGGGTTCCTCAGTGCGGTTTGCAATCTGATACGGTGGGGCATAGTACTGGCGCCCGTCAAGTAAATTGGGGTTTGCGGCTGACTGTTTGGGTGGTACTTCTACAAGGTTTTAGGGGGATTACAGTTGGTTTTCTGCCGGACTTGGTAAGCCCGGAAAAGGTTGTCGGGCCAAGTGGGCATGCAGCGCGGGGTTTGGGGTTGAGGATTTCAGCTTTGGCTTCCGGCTTGAACGATAGACGCCGCTGCCATATTCAAAACTCCTAAACATGCGTTGTACGTTCTCTGAACGTGCATCAACCCTTGCTGAACTACGGCTGAGGCTAAACGTCCTGCACGACCGTAGCATACTTTGTGTCATGCGACTCCGTAGCAAGTCCGCTTCGGCTTCGGCTCTCTGCGTCAGCTCTCGACGGGGAAGCGCGCAGAGCTGAAGAGGGCCGTTTCTTGAAGCAGAATGCATTGNAGCAAGTCCGCTTCGGCTTCGGCTCTCTGCGTCAGCTCTCGACGGGGAAGCGCGCAGAGCTGAAGAGGGCCGTTTCTTGAAGCAGAATGCATTGCGTTTGGGTATTGCAGCAACAACTTGACTTGGCAGGAGTGCTTGGACTAAGATAAACTTGACAAGCAAATCACAGTATTGTGCTTCAACTTCGGATCTGCTTCGTGTTCTGGATGCTATGGGCATACACAGGAGTACCCTGAGTGTAGACTGAAAGGTATCCTCCAATACGAAGGTCCCCTGACTCCTTTGCTCGGAAATCAGTAGTCTGCGGGATCTAGGATGTAGGGCTTAGGAAGTTTGGGTTGCAGGTTTAAGTCTCCAAGTTTCCACGGGTGATTGGCAGTCGACTCAAAGAATAAACGGGTTGTCGGATCTTGACCCCGCGACATCCGGCAACCCTGTACGCCCAACCTGTCTCAAAGCTGCGACCTTGTGAGTTTGGAACCAGATGAGGTGTACTAGGATTTCCGCATCTGGTTTCGGCCACTCCCTTGAGTTAGGGTTCAGGGCTCAGGGCTTAGGGAACAAACCCAGGTTAAGCTCCGTAACCTCAGGCATGGGAAGGAATTCCATGTAGGATTTATTTAGAACATCGGGATGCAACGGTTCCAAACGCATCATTCCTGTGTGGGTCGTCGAACCAGCTTCGGAAGTAGCTGCTTCGAAGCAGCCCGCAAACCCGCATCGGTCTCCAAAACGGGTTCGTAAAGCCATTGACCCTAGCAAAAATGATGATTCTCCACCAGCCCACCGAAACCAAGTGGAGTGTAAGGTCAGGGCTTTGGGAGCCAGCCGCAAAATGGATGCACGCGCCTCGGCTGCTCCTCGCCACCTTCCGTGGCACCCTCCGCTTTGCAGGGCCTGCACTCATCCCTGGCCACAAAAGCCGTAGGAATCAACCTCAACCCAAAACAGGGTTGCAGGACCAAACCCGAAAATCCGAACCCGAAACGACCCAAACGTGAACCTGAGATCCTGGACTCTGCCCTCCTACATATAGTTACCATGCAGATCCGAAGTTGAAGCAAAAACAAGTTGCTTGTCAATTTTATGTTTTCCTCGCACACCTTATCGCTAAATTGCGGAGTCACGTTGCCAAAGCGCAAGGCACACTATTGCCTTGCTTCTCTGGGGAGGGGAGACCCGGTAGGCCGGTAGTAGGCCCCTGTTCCCTTTCTGAACATTCGCTATAGACTCCTCTTATGTATTCGAGATGCCTATTATGGTAACTGAAACTAAATCACAGACAGTCTAAGAGCTAGAGCACAGCAAGTCTGAAACGGATCTGGGTACCTTCCTGAGCCCAAGTTACATTGCAGGCACAATTCTCGGCTGCCCTGTGGGCTGCATTAATACAAAACAACCTCAAGCAAAGCCCGTGGTACTTCTACAGAACGCAATCTAAACCCTAAACCCTAAACCGAGGTATCTTTACCTGCTTAAACCACTCTTTCGCCAAGGCCGGCTCTTCGCGCCGGCGATTGCAGCACGATGCTGAGAATCTGGGAGTAGTTGTAAGTAGTATAGCAGTAGTTGCAGTAGTAGTAGTAGTAGTAGTAGTAGTAGTAGTAGTAGTAGTAGTACACTGCAACAGTATGCATCCGGGCATGGGGCACAGAGCTTAGGGCGCTTATAAGGGCCGTGAAGGGTTTCGGGTTTATCTCTGAGTACAGGTCTTAACATGCAGTACTATTATTCTGAAGTGCCACTCTTTCGGTTCCTGGGTTGCTGAAGGTTGTTGCTGTGCGTCTCAATGTAGGTGAGGCCAGGGGTTGGTTTTGGGGAGGCCGGTTGCAGTGGAGGAACACTATTTTGGCGGGGTTCCTTATTATACGTATAGTATAGTAGAATCTACCCCCCGAACCTTATTCTAATTATTCAGGCCCCTATATCATTGGCTTCCTGCATCAAACCCTGAAGCTGTCGAGAGCTGCTGGGTTCGTGGAGCGCGGGAGCCGCAGGCCGGCGTGCAAGAGCTCCTGGCGCAGGCCCGCAGTGGTCCACGCTTCTGCGGCTCCTCTCCCTGAGCGCACCTGTATAGTGAACCCCAGAAAGTTGGAACGTGGATGGAGGATGATTAGTTTTGGGATTCCCTCCACCTTAGGGGCATGAGGATAATTCCAAATTTCTGGCTTCTACTAAACGTCACTGCTCGTTCTCATGCTGTCGCCGTCGTCCTAGTCGCAGCAATGCTGGTAGTGAGTGGCAGAGGCATGTCGCAGTCAAGAGCTTCTCACTCTGCTCGCACCACCCAACTCAAAATAACAATGATGACCCCCCGGCGCAGACAAAAGCAATAATAGTTAATAGTAATCGTTCTCCCGCCCCCGGGCGAGGCTCCTCAGCAACTGCACATCCCATGAACATAATGATAGTGAAGCCCACCCTTTACCCCTACAAAAATCACTTACCCCCCCTGCCCCTCTCGGCTGAGGCCTTCGGACGCAGTAGCTTACCTCCCCAACAAGTCCCTTCTCGGAGTGTCCCTTCACTTTGGAGCCAGTCAGGAACGAGGCGGAGGAATGAAATCATACCTCTCCAGGCACTCTTGAACCAATGTTCGCAGGTCTATGATTATTAGTGCCTCTATTACCGCTACTACCGCTACCGTTGCTTTTGCTAGTAGTATCAATAGTAGCATTGGTAGTGGCACTAGCACTAGCAGTAGCAGTAGCAGTAGTAGTAGCAGCGGCAAGAGTAGGAGCAGGAGTAGTTGGTAACTTGTTTGATGCTTTTGGTTTTAGGGGAGGAGGCGCATGAGGGAGCACAGCGAGCTGGGACTGCGCAGGCCGTCGAAAGCAAGCCGGCCTCGCTTCCAGCCGCCTCCACGGTCGCGCGCTCGTCACCGAAGGCAGTGTTCGACTAGCATGCAGCAGCAGAACGGCAGAAGGTTGACACGTTGTAGCCTTTGCCCCATCGGGATTCGATCAAACGAGGCTCGAAAAGAGCTACCGGACGTCGTGGCCACGAGCTCGGCGGGGACAGTGTTGCGTGCAGGGGCTTTCGAAGCAGGATTGTTGTAGTACTGTGGCGTTTGGGGGCCAGGTCGTGGCCTCCACGCCGGTGACCGATACCCCGGTGACCGACACACCGGTCACCACTCTGCCTGTGAACTCCTCGCCCCAGGCCAAGTCTGAGGCGCCTGCAGGGATAATGGGCTCGCCTGCGACACCTTTGAGCCTGCGCCGCATGGCCAGGTCGTCGAAAGCACCAAAGCAGCGCCGGCGAAGGCAGGGGTCCTGCGGCACTTGCTTCCACTTTCACCATCGACGAAACTCCTGGCTTCTGAAGCTCGAGGCTCAGAAAGAGCCCCTTGATGTGACGGCACGGAACTCAGACAGCTAAGCTGCACACATCTTCAGCCTGTTGCTTGTGCTCACGGCCGGTACCAGTCGCGACTTGAGGTCGTGACTCAACTCCGGTGACGACCACGCCAATTAGCAGTGCTCCAGCGGCGTCGGCTTTTGCCAAGCCCGAGGCACCTGGCACGACAGAGCATCCGGCATTGTACTCTATCATAGTTTGTCACTGCCAGGTGATGACCGTTCCGTTGGGGACGCACAAGGTTGCCGCACTTGGGTTCAGACCACAAATGCACACGGGGTGGTGCTGTACAAGATTTTGCTGCCTCTGATGCTAGTCGTGTCACAGTGTTGCCTGCACCCACACCCATGGCACCCATGCCAAACGTACCTGTTTCACGTAGTGCTCCCGTGCTGCTTCCAGGGCCAAGGGCCCTGCCACAGCCAAAGCAGGCTGTTACCTTTAATAGTCCAGAGTCCAAACTTCAAACCTCTATTGCAGAGCTTGAGGTTCAGGACCTCAGGTGTTCTAGGGTGCGGGACTTTTGAGGTCTGGTCTTCAGGCCTAGGGATTTTACAGTGTGCTGCTTTGGGTCTCGGTCTAAGTCTTAGATGTTCTCGTTTTGGCGGGTTGGGGCTATAGGGTAACCCCGGGTCACTTCCCCGTGACATGCCGACCTCGAAGGCACCAGCCGGCAGTCCATCCCAAGCCCGTGTGTCAGATCTTACCCTTGATCCCTAACCCGGAATTTTGAAGCCCTAGCCTGACCTGGTCTGCAAGGCCCTCCCGAACCTGCTTCAGGCAGGCTGCTGATTGCAAAGGTTTCTGCAGGGCACTAGAAATGAGGGGTCCCTCCTTGAAGGCCCGAGCCGCGTGGTATGGAGCTGCCAAAATCGGAGACGGTGAGGAGTTTGAGCCACGGAAAGATGCGAAGACACTCTTTGTCCAATGCTTCAGAGATGACCTCCTCCAAGAGCGGCAGTTGCTCATGTAGTGGGAGTAGCAGTAGCAGTAGCAGTAGTAGTCGTCGTCGTCGGAGGCGCGCCCCCCCCCCCTACCAACCACCTCTCCCAGACACTGTTTTAAGAGCGCATCCATTCTACTCGGTATTCACAGTACTTTCGTGATGTCGTAGACCAATACCAACCGTCGAGCACTGTTGCTGCTAGGGCTCACGGAGATGCGGTTGTTCATATTGTGCACGTTTATGTCTGATGAGCGTGGAATGTTCTTTGTCGACATTGTCCTGGAAGCCTGAGGCATGCCCTGAGGCTAGTACTTATTACAGTGCTAGTTTCAGCTTGAGTAGTACTTGCCTTCGTCAAATCCCCGACCGTAAACCCCAAATCGTAAATGACCGGCGAAGTCCATCCAGGAGTGCACGGTTTGGCCACAAGGCTGCATTTGTCTAGCCTGCATAGGCATCGCAGATGTTCGCAGCTGATGCCCCTCTGCACTGAGGCAAAAGGCGGACTGAGCTGAAAGTAGTGGAAGGGGCTTCGGCAAACGGATAATCCTGCATCTGTGCAGCTATTCCCGCGGCTGACGATGATTTCGCTGTCCGCATCTTCCCGTTTGAAAGATGCGGCATTCGGTAACCGTTAAGTTGAGCCGGCCGCAGATTGCTAGTTTCATGACCTGCACGGTCTCGGAATGATTCAAAGCTTACAGCGGTGCTTGGTCGTGATGGGGCTGGCTTTTTCAATGCTGCAGTTCTGCAGAATGCAAAATCTGCACACCTTTTTTGTCGGCCACACGTTGTTCTCGCTTGCTTTGGCGGCACTGTCTGTGTGTCTACCGGTTTTTGTAACAGGTGAACATGGCTTCCCTGCCGACCAGGCATGTTTACCCAAGCATTGAATCCGATGCTTGAAAGGCAAACCTCGAAGAGTTATGTAGACATGCCAATCCAACACCCGGCACTCAATTACTTGGGCCTGAAGACTTTCGCCGCCACATTTGGGGCTTAAAACAGAAAGCATGCAAGATCAAACAAGCAGCTGCCTGCATGAGCGAGACAGAGACACGAGAAATCCGCGCTCATTCGTAAAAGCTTTCTGTCCACGTCGGCCTGCACACATATGTGTGTCCGGACATAGATGCATGCATGCATGCATGCGTGCATGTGTACTTTGCACAACACCAGTGTCCTGCAGCCGTCTTCTATCAAGCTTCGCAGGACGTGGAGCATCTTGGCGACATAGTCTGAAAGCCGACAAAGTCTGTAAAAACATCTGTGAAAATAATCAGAAGCCTTCCACACCACAGCGAGACTTTGAGAAGAGATCCCCAAATTCCCGCCTACCCTCAACCTCGAATCCCCAAATTTACACGCTGAAACTCTAAACCCGAAATTTTCTGGACCCTCGACCCTGATGGAGGAGGGATGAAAGGGAGTTCAACAATGCACCTTAAACGCCCTTCAAACAAAAGAACACCCTTCACACCCAAACTTCAACTCAAAGAAAAGGGCTCTTCAGAGGAAGTTCTTGCCTGCTCTTTTAGACCTGCTTAACACCTGCAAATCTATGGTAAAAGATTATCTTTAAAGGGCGCATCCAAGGGCCTCGGAGCTCCGACGGCCGTGCCATGGCTGAAAAGGAGGAGCCTCTCCTTCAGCGAGGCGCCAGAAAGACGGATTTTCGGGTTATACTATCGTTATAATAAGGAACCCCCAAAATAGTTTATATTATAGTCACAATAAGGAACCCCCAAAATAGTATTGGTAATTATTATTTAGGACCCTTTATTGAGGGGTTTAGGGTTTACGGCCTTAGGGTTTAATTGTTAAACTCATATAGCTTCGGGCTGTGGGTGCTGGGTTTAGGGCATTAGGTTTTGGAGTCTGCTATTGTGGTTTTCATCTATCGTGGTCTTGGGGTTTAGGGATTGAGGGTGCTCGGGGGGGTTGGGTATTAAAAAGGCTTAAGAAGGTCTACACTGTGCATGACTGAGACGGTTGGGTGTGGAGGATTGGCGTAAAGCACTTTGGTGGCCCCTGCTTTCATAGATCCTTTCGCTTGCAGTGCCAGTGATGGGGCAAAGTCGCAACAAACACCGAAAGCAAACTCGGCATGTTGCAACACGAACTCTGAGACCTGAAATTCGTAGTTTTCGGATAAAGTACGGGATGTTCCACAAGGTCGCTTCCGAGATTCTTCTAAAGCTCCCGATCACGAGCCTCACATTCAACACCCCAGGCCGTACCATCCGCTTACCAGCCATAGAAACTTTTGGGACAAACTCGAGAGTTGTTGGGCCCAAAACATCATCCGCTAAACACTAAGGCCAAGTTCTCATTCCTTAGTCCAAGAAGAAGCCGGAGACTGAACACCACTAGCATCTCAGCTCCCAGAAGCCGCCAAGCACCAAATACTCACATACACGGAACCCTCATAGTATCTTCTTGGAAACCCTTATAGACATTGTATGTCTAAATTTCTCATAAAACCCAGCAAGGCCCGGCCCACATTGCGGCGCAACGCGGTGGCTTCGTGGCACTTCCATGAACCTGGGGTTTAGGACTTCGGGGTTTAGGTGTTGGATTGAACGGTGTGGCTGTAAACGGCCCAATCAAGTAAAAGTCCTGTAAAAGCGCTGCGGCCCTGTTCAGGAATGATGGATATTGAATACGACTGTGGAAAGCTTTATGCTGCTGTTACGGTTTTATGGGCGATCTGGAGGATCAAATTTCAAGCTACGAGCCTGAATGCTTAGCGCCGGCTTGTTCCCAGACCTTAAACCCAAGCCCCAGAGAGCCTGAACCCCAAACCCGAGGTTCTCAACCTGGTGACCCCAGACCACATCTGTACTGCTACGGATATCCATCTTGGCAACACAAGACGTGTATACAAAAAAGCTCCTGCATATCTCAACTCCCCGACGAAACCCGGATTTCCAACCTTGCATCCACCCTACACGTCGCACTTTTAACCGCTTTACGTCCCAAGAATAGGAACAGAAACACGTGAGCCCACAAACGTCATTTTTGAAAAAGCAGAACTTCTCTCCAGGCAAGGTCACAGCGAACCTCCGAAGCCCTTACCTGGTTTGAAGTTGATTTGCTGTGAAGGTGACGTGGCCACATTATCCACTCTCGGTGATGCCGAAATTGAGCAGGCAAGACGCGATGGAACTTGCGGGTTTGGGGTTTGCAAGACATGGCTGAACCTGCGGAGCGCAACCTTCAAATCNGACGTGGCCACATTATCCACTCTCGGTGATGCCGAAATTGAGCAGGCAAGACGCGATGGAACTTGCGGGTTTGGGGTTTGCAAGACATGGCTGAACCTGCGGAGCGCAACCTTCAAATCGCAGGCGTGAAATCCTTGCTTGGGCCTAAAGCCGATAAAGCCCGAAGTGCTATAAGCCAAAATCTCTAAAGCCCTAAACCTGCAACCCTGAAGCCCTCAAGCCAGCAGTCGTAAACTTCAAAACCACACCGAAGACCACTGAGCCCCGCACTTCCCATCCCTCAACCCCTAAACCCAAAGAATTGAATCTCAAACCTATGCCCAGACATCCTAAAGGATCAAAAACTGCAACATGGTAGGATCCCTTTTTGGGTTTTCTGTGTTGCATCCCTTGTGGGTGCGGGACTACTGAACTCACGATAACTCACGAACCAAAAGACACCCAAACATGAGCTTCTGGGTGGAATATGCCGAAACCGTGAGTCGACTTGAGAAAACTCTTCCCGGATATCAAAACCTTACGGGTTTGTGTTTAAATCTTGTGGGCCCCAGGAGTTTTGCGGTGCCAAAGCTTTGCACCTGGCTGCTGCGGCGAATCAGCTGCGGGCCCTTGACTTTCTGGTGTCCCGAAAGAAGGACNGTTTTGCGGTGCCAAAGCTTTGCACCTGGCTGCTGCGGCGAATCAGCTGCGGGCCCTTGACTTTCTGGTGTCCCGAAAGAAGGACCTTGTGTCGAGGGATCATCTGCGATGATGGGTTTAGAGGGGGTTTATTCGTGCTGATTTTTCACCGGTTTCGAGGTCGTGGAGTTCAAGAGTTCTGGGGATGCTGCTGCTCGCAGAAAAAGGTTTGTTTTTGGGGGATGAACATACCCCAGCCTTGCAGCTTTTTATGGGACAGCATGTTGCTTCTGCCCAAAGCAAGCTTAAACCCTAAGACCTGACTCGACCTGACCTCGAAATCTGAAGCCGAAGTCATGTATCCTAGCCTCCCAGCTGCAAGAGCTGTCGCTGACTAACTGCCCTGGGAAGCTCTGTGCTCAAGCCCTCAACTCCGAGATCTTAACTCCAGAGCTGCCCATCAGCCGTAGCCCTAGGGTTTAGGAGCTTGTGGTTTGCGGGTTCACTATTAGGGTTTACGAGCCTTGATCCCTGTGGCTTCGAGAGGGTCTAGCATTTAGGGTTGAATCTGGATGCGCCAGTACTTGTGCGAGGACAGCATCAACGAGAAAGATGACCAAGGCGACTGTCACCAAAGCCTAAGCTCTGCGCACTGCACCGTGAACCCGACAGCCGATAGCCTTAAGCTCAAATCCGAAACTCCAAGACTCCAACCCTAAACCCCCAAGCATGCAAAAAAAGCTTGAAACACACTCCCCCCCGAGCCCCTTCACGGTTTGGAGTTTGCCCCTCCAGCCTCAGAAATAGATGCAGCAAGCTCTGCTGAAAAGAGTGAAGGTTACGGCGTAAGGGTTCGAGATAACAGTGGAAACGACCACAGCGATCACAGTCCTAATCACAATACAAAAGAAAACTAGAGTACTGACGGTAAGTATCGGACATGTACAACTTAGAGCCCCTTGGACTGACATTTCAAGTTTTTTGGGGGCTGAATCCATGGCACGACCACCCGCAGGCCGCGTGCCTTTGATCCACGCGGTAGTGGGGCGCGCTGCTGAGGCGTGCGCCCGCGCGGGGAGATTGAGTTGAAGACAACAGTCTATACGCAATCTGGAGATGTTGAATGAACCCTTTTTTAAGGAGGTTTAACCGGATGGAGATGTAGGGATAAAGGATGTTGAAAGCAGTAGACCGCGGAAGCGAGAACGTCTCGGGTCTTGGAGTTGATGAGACGCAGGTTGATGGCAGCAGTGGCAGACATGAGACGCGAATCCTAATAAAGAGCCCTGACAAGTTCATGGTACTGCAGCTTCCTCAATCTAATTCTCTCGCAACAAGCCCTAGAACCCAAACTATTCATGCCTCTGTCCTGTCCTAAACCTGAAGATCCTGCAGTGCTGAACCCTGGAGGCCATCGTTTGGCTTGTTCGACGTGGAGCCGACCTGCAGTCTCCCATTGGCAGAACTGTGGGGCAATCATGTCCTTATCAGGGTAGCTTATCAAGGTTTATTCTTCACTAGGTATTCATATCGGGGTGTTTGCCTCAGCACTGCTGCTTCTGCCCCTGAGGGAGAAGGGCAAGATGATGTGATGAGGATGACAAATACCGCTTCTGTTGATGCTGCTGTTACAGATGCGTCCTCAGCCGCCTCATCTTGCAGGTCAGGATGATGACAGCGGAGGGATGGTGCTGGTAGTAGTAGTCGTCGTAGTAGTGGTGGTAGTAGTAGTAGTAGTACGTAGTACGTAGTACGTAGTAGTAGTCGTCGTCGTGGTCGTGGTCGTGGTCGTGGTCGTGGTCGTGGTAGTGGTAGTGGTAGTGGTAGTGGTAGTGGTAGTGGTGGTGGTCGCCATGGCTGTTGTGATGCTGATCACTGCGCGATGAATTGGAGGATGAAGATGCTGACAAGCTTGAATCGGGAGCAGTCGTGGTGATGAGTTCTTCTTAAGCCGATTGCAATTTAGGAGGATTGAGCATCCCCACGCGGCAAGCTCGAAGCCGCACCCCCTCAACCACATGCTCATACCCTCCGAAAACCTTTGAGATCATAAAGCCAGCGCCTAAACACTGAACCGTTTCATCTGAACCCCGGCGAAGCCTCAACGCGCAAGCGACCAAAAGCCAGTCCTATAGGGGAACCTGCGAAATATATTGTTATCCTGGTGCTCGAGAGTCTGCATGTGGATTTCCCAGTGCTAATCCACTAATCATCCCCAGCCAGTACATCAGTAGCTTCGTGGTCCAAGTTTGGGACTTTTGCATGAAGCCCCACAGAAACCTCCGAAAACTTCCCGGACCCCGTCTCAACAAAAGTCCGAGGCCCCAGAACAAATTCGTACGGACTTGTTCAACTTAAAGTTTGGAACCCACTCGAAAATAGAAAATACACCAAACCCCTTAACTGCCTTAACCCCTAAACCCCCCTAAACCCAAGCCCCCAAACCTTAAACGCTAAACCCTAAGCCCCTAAACCTCTAAACCCAAAACAAGCCCTTAAGAGCCGCGCCGAGGGCTTGCGACGCTTTTGGCCGCAGCTCCCTGCACTGGGCCGCCGTGATCGGGTCCTCCTCGAAGCTTTGCCGGCTTTCGGGTTTTGGGTTGAGGCTTCAGGATTCAGGGGGCTTTAGAGTTTCAGGGTTTTGGGTTTAGGTATTGATGGTCGTGGGCTTTTTGCTTTAGAGCTTGGGGTTTTGATGGGGTTGCGAGGTTTGGGTCGGTGGAGCGACTTGGGGGTTCAGAGTTTCTGGGGGGGGCTTTTGGGGCTTTCAAGGCTTAGAGGCGGTTCGCCAAGGTTTCAAAAAACTTAACCGTGCGTCGCCACCGCCAGAGATCGGAGCGAAGATATTCCCAAGCCCCGACAACAAAAGCTCTTTGTAATCTGTCGATGTTTGGGGGTTCTCAACTAAAGTGCGACAAAATGCGGGTTTGCATTGCGTGTCATTTTTATTGCTCATGGCGAAGCCACCTCCAATACTGTGGTCCTATTACGCAACTCTCTGCCTAACTGCCCAAACATTGAAGCATGCTAAACCCTGTAATCCCCCTTGTGCTAACTCTGTTGGCAACCCTTTAGTATGATCCCTGAATCGAAGAATTAAGCGGAGCCCTTGAACGGGGTTCCTAAACCCTAAAACCCTAACCCTTACAGAAAGGAACGCTCAGAAAGAAACCCTAAACCTTAAGCCCTAAACCTTGAGGAGCTCTGTAAGCGACATGAGGTCCGTGGCCTTGCTGCGCACGCTGGGCGCGCCGCTGGCTGCTAGGGATGGCTCTGGTGACACAGCCCTCGGCCCCTGGCTCGCTTTCGGAAGGGGGTTTTGGGGATTCTTGAAACTAGTAACTAGCGGATCTGATTCAGGATTTTTGGTGGTTTTAGAGGCTTTTGGATTCTGGATAGGGGGGGAGTTCTTACTTTAGGGGCGCCTTGCATTGTAGGGGTCCTCGTCTTAAGGATCCTCCTGTTAATGCGAAACTTCTTTGTGTAACGAAGGAAAATTTTGAGTTTGAGGGCGTCGCATTCAGTGGGAGCTTCTTTTGACAATTCTTCGGCGTGGGTGTCGTGAACGGACTGAGCTGAATGAAAAAAACTGGCTCTCAACTCCAGCAAACACCGCAATCTAGTTTCTCGCGGTATACTAAAAGTCTGAGTTTTAGAATACTATGCCTTCAGGCTCCTGCTAGCTGTAGATGTTCTAGTTTATGCAAACGTGTACCAAACTGTTCAAGCTGTTGACGCCCCCGTAATACATGAGACGTTGGCAGATCTGGGTGCGTAATTGTTCTTTACTGCATGACTCCGGTGCGTGCGATGGGATTGTCTTCAGAAACCCATCGCAGCAGAGAGCATTGAGCAAGTCATAAGGTGAGCCCGAAAGGGTACAGTACTTAAATAAACACCCATGTGTCTGATTTGGGATCGGATCAAGGATTAAAACGGATGCCTCATTCGGAGCATTCCCCATGGTTTAAATCGTAAGTCTATTTTTCATGACGAGCAATCATAGATGTGATATCACCACTGAGATCCGAGTCTTTGCTGAGTCCATAGGCTGCGACTGCCTCAGCATCATTGCCAGTGTTCAGCATTTTTGCTGCATCGTCTGCATGGCTCGACAGCATGTTCCCTCAACCCTAAACAGAGGAGCTGCAGGTTTGACCGAGCTGCGGGGCCTTCTTGCGGTCATACCCCAGAGTGAGCTTTTGTATGACTGGCCTTGCAAGTATCATTCTCATCAGTCTTGCTTTAGCACACTCTCGGCACAAAGCCCCTGATTCCGCCTGGCTTGATCTATTAGTTCTAGGTTGTTGATCGATTACAACGTAATGGTCCTCCAAACTTCAGCATTGCTTTATGCGAATCCTTGCCGTCCATACTGGGATGTACCAACCATGGCCTCTGTCCTAGAAGGGTCCCTGGTGTTTGCACTAAGTAGTACAAGGTTGTGAAACCTGGATTCCAAGAGATCAAGATACTTTCGGAGCCAGGCCATAGGAATCCAATTTTCGCTCCGTGACCCTCGCCATGCAGCCGACAGCGACCGTACTGGGACAGAGCGAAGCCCTCGATAATAACACCGGCCCCCAAGACTCGGTGCCACTGGAAAGGTCCAGCTTTTGTTCCGAGGCAGAATTTGAAGGAGAGCTGGCACTGGCCGATGCAGAACCTTCACCAGAGTGGATAGCGGAGATCATCTCGAAGATGGAGCCCACCCGGCCTGAGGCCGTCCGGGCCACTCGTGTCCAGAATGTACTTCACAGCCTGGCCAGGCCTCTGAGAGTTCGTGGCGATTTCTATCAGCTGAGTCAAAGCACAACTCGCTTGCATGCATTTTGGTCCCACAGTTGGCATGGTTCTGTTTCACAAAAGGTAGCCACTTTGTTCTTCCTCCACAAAGCCGGGGCCGCCGCCACGGCAGGCACTGGAGCAGCAGTCGTTGCTTGCATTGCTTTCGGATTGGGCGCACTTCCGGATGATGGCGGAAACAGCTGGTGGTGCTTGAGCCTTGGATGCCTCGGCTATTTGCTAACAATGCTGTTTTGGCGGCCGCAACAGTTGGTATTTGTCGACCGTGTATGCATCTCGCAAACTGATCCCACACTCCAAGCGGAGGGCACCTTCAGCCTCGGGGCCATAGTTAAACGTGCCGATACTATGCTGGTGCTTTGGGATCCGTCTTGGGCTCGTCGGCTGTGGTGTGTTTACGAGCTGGCCGCCTTCATTTGCAGCAGGTCCCCAGGCGAGAGGCCATGCATCATCATCCGGCCAACCATGCTGGGATTCGTGATGTGTGCCTGCTGGCTTGCGTCTGCGCTTGGAGGTTTCACTTTCCACTTCACTAACCACACCATTGGATTGGATTATGCTAGCGGCCGCAACGAGGTCATGATGCAATTCATTTCGATTGCTTTCTGCGGATTAATTTTCTGGTACATTGCGCACCTGCTCCGTGAGTATTGCCGTGATGTTGCCATCATGTGCCAGCATATCGGATGCTTCCGTGTTGAAACGGCAGAAAGCTTTTGCTGCTCTGTAAAGCACAGAAGACCCGGTTGCGACCAGACCATGATGTGCGACCGAGAGGTGATGCAAAAATGCATCAATATCTGGTTTGGCGGCTTGGAAGCTTTTGAACAGCATGTTCAAAGCGATTTATGTGACTTGCTGGTGGATCAGCTTTCTAACCACATGGTTTCATACTGGCGTTTGGCCGAGGCTTCTCCCGTGTTTTTGTGGTTTCATCTTGATGTGGTGGCACATCACCTGTGGTATTTCACGCATTTGGCAGAGGATGGAGCAGTTCCAACGGGAATCTTGAAGCTTCTCGTGGGCCTGTCTTACTGGCTAGCGGTGGTTCCGATGCTCTTTCGGATAATGTTTCGCTTGTCTTGGGCCATGCAGGCCAGGTGTCGCTGTCGACTACTGGATTACTTTAAGTCCTTGCTCCTCCTGTTGCCAGGAATCTCCATCTTCGGTGCCTTGGTCTTTCTCCACTTCTACCTTTCCGCGCGCCTTCCGTATGATTTGGGTTCGCTCATTTTCGCTCTCATAACGAGTCCTCTCGCAGCTCTGGTCTGGCGAAGCCTGCCAGTACCTCTGCCACAGCACAACATGAGACTAGCAAGAGAACACGCTCAGTCGTGAAAGCTGGTGGCAAAAGGCGCCCACCTCAGTCTTGAAGAAGGGGTCGTGGTCTTCTCTGGACTTTTTGCTCAGCAGGACTGGCCGTAAGGGGTGCCCAACTGGAAGTGGTGGAGCCTCTTGGCTGCAGCTGTTCCGGTTCCCGAGTCAAGGGTAATCCTCACTCGGGTTCTTGGCGTGCACCGCACCTCCCGTAAACTTGAGCACCTAGAGCCCCATTAAATCTGGAGCGCACTCCCAGGGTGGCCCGTTCTGTAAGCCTTTTCATTGTTTGCTTGCAACAACCTGAAACCAACAAGACTTTGAACATCCTCGCACTCTAACATCCCGCAACTCCCATATCCTGGAACCCAACAGCCGATATGCTTGCTAAGCGTACAGTGCCTCTACGTGGGGTGTGGCCTCGGGGATGATCTACGGTATATTCCTTCACTACTGTGCATAACGTGCAATGATAAATCCGTGGTTCACTCAGGTGCTGCTTGACCCCTTGGTTTTTTTGTACTTGGGGCTCTGCTCCCTCTTCAAGCGACTTCTGAAGGACTACGTCTTGCTAGCAGATCCCGTGCAAGTGAGAGCTTCGGCCGTCTTGAGCGGGCTTGATCCACTAGCTATTTCCGTTTCCTGGCCAGGGAACTCAACAACGACATTTGCGACATATCGAAGTGCGGTTTTTGGGGGCTTCGGA
This sequence comes from Symbiodinium sp. clade A Y106, assembly GCA_003297005.1. Classification (NCBI taxonomy): domain Eukaryota; class Dinophyceae; order Suessiales; family Symbiodiniaceae; genus Symbiodinium; species Symbiodinium sp. clade A. Next base: position 151,733 of record BGNK01001091.1, on the reverse strand, counting down.
CGAATCTAAGGTACCTGGTGCTGACTGTCGGCATTTCTCCGGATGAGCAGGCAGAGGTGCAGTGAAGGGCAGTTGCCTGGGGTTTCGTTCGGGTCCTAGGTAAGGCTTTCCGATTGCCCAGCGAATCCCCAATTCCTGAAGTCAGGAACACTTTTTCCCAAGCCGTACTGAGATTTGCACCCTTTTCGCAGAGCTACTCCTCGGCGACACAGCGAGGACTGCGCATTTCCAGCTAACTACATATATATAGCTCGGAATTGGTGGATGTTGGGGTCCCGCAGCCTTCACCTAAGGCCCTAGAAGACGAGTTTGTTCGAAGGGTTTGGTCATGTTTAGTTGGGCTGTTGCCAGGTTTTGATACTGACACACAACATGCGCCCTGGTGCCGCAAGGCTTTGGGAGGGGGTTTAGAGTGCGTCTAGAAGGGCTCGAAGGAATCTATATAGCATGGTTATCAGAAATATTCAGAAATTGTATGTTTCAGTTTGAAACAAAATAGTCATTCATTCGTCCCTGACTATCTAACCTCTCTAGCAAGGAGCATATTCCTTCAAATGCTGTGGGGATCATTCGACAAGGTGCTTTTCATTAAGGGATGTTGAAGTCTTCAACTGCCAGGGCTTCTTTAGAGACTGGCTTGGAGTGGGGCTTCTGGATTTGTGAAGTTTAGGCTTCTAGTTCTTGGAACTTAGTACTTGGCGTTTCAAGCGCCATAGGTAGAGATAGAAGTTATAAGTTATAAGTATAGTACTTAAGGTTGCAGGACTTCTGATTATGGTTGGCTGACTTGTGCTTGAGAAGTACGCGCCCTGATCATCTGAAGGAACCTGAGTCCTGATCTTCGTGCTCAGGACATCTACTACAATAATCTCCAAAACCCTCTGCTAGTTATTCAGGCCGCCATAACACTTGCCTAGCTAACTGATCAGTTGAGCGATTGGTTAAGCAAACAGTTGCTTTGTGAATCACTTGAACTATCTAGCTAGCTGACTGACTGACTGACTTGCTAATTTTCTAACTAGCTCGAGAGTTTGTATGCGCATACACCCTACAAGCCAAAGGCTAAAACCTTCAAACATACACAGATTAGAGTCGATAAGAGAGATGGATGTGCATGTGGCGATCTTTCGTGCAGGCCCTTACCTGCCTGCAGCCGTCGCCCTGCCGATTTTGGCTAAAGCGGTGCCTGGAGAGCAAGGCGCGCTCCGGTCGTTTTTACAGCCGCAACGTTCAATCATGGATACAAGTTCTTGAAATCTCTTCATAGGGTTAAGGATTTTGAGGGTCTATGGGGCTTTAGTTGATTGCTCCAGCTTGTTTCTAGAGCTTTCTGGTGCAGTCGTTTGCTTTGACTTGTTGCTGTCTGTTGCGGTTTCATCAGTTGGCTTGAGGTTTTGTCAGGCCTGCAGCCCTTTCCCGGAACGATGCCAGGTAGGCTTCAGGACGCCATCGTAGTCGAACTCTGAGAAGGCGGCGTCTGGCATTTTCAGGCGTACTCCTGTCTTACTTTAAAAATAATATGCTCTCAGGATTCAACATCCTGAAAACCTGAGCTCGAAGCCCCAGAAGCCTCAAACCGCCAGACCCTGACAAACACAATCTCCGCAGCCCAAACTCACACATTTTCAATTGCCCTACACGTCCGATTGAACTAAAGCAACTAAACTCAGCTTATGGGCCAACTTATGGGCTTAGGATGGCTTAGGATTTTTGGCTGCGGGGTTTCAAGGTGTTCTTGGCTTTCGGTGTTGTTGCGGTTTTTGTGTGTTTCAGGGTCCCGTTGTCGTCGCATCACCGCAGTCTCTCAATAGTAAGTAACACCTGGCAACTTTTGACGCAGCATAGGCCTATGCAACCCCATCTAAGAAATGGGCAAGTAACCTTAACACCCTAACACCCTTAAACTCTGAACCCGAGACCCCTGCACCCTGAACTCCCGAACCCGAAACCTCCCCCTACCAAAATCTTCCACTAGTTCCCCCATAAAGCCCCTCTTCTGCTACAGTAACCGTTAAAGGAGCCCCTTCAGTATCCCCTGAAGTAACAGTGGCTTAACAGCCCTTATGCTAACCCTGAAAAAGGCGAAAGCCCGCGAGAAAGGTTGGTTGCCACGAGCCACTCGGACTCGGCTTCCTGGACCCTCGTTTGGGCTGCGGCCTCCCTTTGGAGGCGGGGGGGCCCCGAGGTTTCCGTTGATGATGACAAGCGTTAGATTATGTCCGTAGGTTGAATACTGCGAAACTGTGTGGGACGCGACAGTTTTAGGCACATCGGTTGGCACGAAACGAAACCGTCACGACAATGCCGCGGCACTGAACAAGTTTTGGTGCAACAGTGTGCGTGCAAAGGACTGGCATGAGATCTCATGGTTATCCTGAATCCTATTAGGTGCACCAGCCTGGATACAACGAAACCGTCACCAAGATCTGGTGGCGCTCATTGGCGCTCAACCTTTCTGGGTGCACCTTTTGGACGCAACGAAAGTGTCACAAATCTTGCGGTAGCAAGCCCTTTTGGGTGCACCAGGTTGGACGCAACGAAACTGTCACCAACATCTTGTAATCTTGTGGTAGCAGGCCCTCTTGGGTGGCACCAGTTCGGATGCAAGTGAACTGTCATGAACATCTCTGGGTAGTAAGCCCTCGTGGGTGGCGCCAGCCTGTGCGCATCGAAACTGCCACAAAATTATCGTGGTAGTAAGTCCTCCAATGCAACGAAAATCCCGTAGTAGTAAGCCCTTAGCACCGGCTCGGATGGTTGGCGCTAGTTTGGGTGCAACGAGGGAAAATGGGCGGGTTCCAACCGGCTAAACTGCAAGCCTGGCGGTTTTGGGTGATATTCTGAATGTGCAAGGGGGGGGTCCTTTGCTTTCTGAGAATCCGTTTGAAGTTATGGGCCGTTTCGACTATAATTTGCTTGTTTGCCCAAACCCATAGGAACCCCGTGCATCAGCATCCAGCATAATCGCGTTTCCCCTAAAACTGAAACTCCGCAAAAGCCTTGTGAAGCCCTGTCAACCCTTCTCTGGGTCCTGCGCATTCAGTCTCTGGCTCTTTACGCTTGCCTCTCTCCCGTAGGCCCGGTTCTGGCGTGGCCCGGAGCAGATCCACGTAGAGCCACGGCAGGTGCTGAGGGGGTTCCTTACAGTAGGTCAGGGTATCTTTTTAACAGGGATTCTAGCATTTAGGGTCGAACCGTTTACTTCCTGAAGCTCCTGCATCGCAATATGAAGAAAGTTACAGGTGCAAGGCGGTGGGGTTTATGAACATATAGAGGGCTCAGTTTTCGGGCTTTGAGGTAGCAAAATTGCGAGTCCCCGAAGTCCCCTCCTCGGTGTTTCTCGGGGCTGTGGGTGTGCATGAAAAATGGACTCACGGCCGATTTCGGGCGTTTGGGCGAAGTTTTCTAGACCTTGAACACACATTATGCCTTGTAAACTTTATCAGGAGCCACAGGATCGGCAATTCGCAGTTCCACTTTGCGCCCTAGAGCATTTGAAGTGGTCCTGTCACGGAAGAATCGACTCTGCAGGTCCCACAAAGCCCGAAGCCAAAAAGTTGAATCACAGCAGGTAGAATCCCCAGAAATTTATATGCTACCCATGAGACTAGTCCTTACAGGATATTCGACTGTGACGATAGAAGCATCGTAGCCGAACAGCATCGTTAGTTGTTGTGACGACGCTTAGTTAACATACCCAAGCCCCGAGCCCTAGGCCACGCGTCGCCTAAACCTTATCCATGCGTGCCCCCGACTCATGGCTTGCGGCTCCTGATTTAGATGAAATACAACCCCGCGGGTAAAGGCCAGCAGAGCAGAAGCAAACCGGCCAACAGCAACATCCAACACCCAATGCCGACTGAATCCATAAGTATCGCTAAGACCTACAACCCCAAGTACCTACACCCGTTACCCTCAACCCTCCTTCTCGGCATCAAAACCCCAAACCTTACAAAGCCATCCCTCAACTACAAATAAACAAGGTCGCAGGATCTGGTGGCGCGGAGTCCAGACCACCCACGTGAACTGCCTGAACCCACAAACTACACAAGCCCCCCATTTCCTGGGCCTTTAGGGCCCATGAACCCTCAATGCTAAAGCCCAAATCCTAAACACGAACAAGCTACATCCCTGTGATTTAACAATCTTCGGGGGTTCCTGGGGTCATTCAAGAGGCCTGCATCCTTTGTGGCGTCCTGTCGCTGATCGGAGCTTGGGTATTGCTACGGCGCCTTGTCTTTCGACTTGAGTTCGGGGCTTGTGAGGAGTTCACAGGGCTTCGTTGGTTCTTTTAACGGGGGGGCTGAGAGGATTATCAAAGCATCCGTGTGCCACAAGGGTTGTTGTGGGTTATGCCATAAAGGCCTGGTTGCAGTCAGTGTGTGTGTGTGTGTCTGTGTGTCTGTGTGTGTCTGTGTGTGTGTCTGTGTGTCTGTGTCTGCGTTGATCTGGGGTGAATAGAACCCTTGAAGGAATCGCTTCAGGAACTCGACGCAACCCTGAATGGAACCCTTTCACGTGCGGTTTGGACCCAGGACTCAGAGTTGGGGACTGCTGGTACAGGTTTGGGAAGGTTTATAGGGGCTCAGTGCCAAGAATATAGAGGTCTTCAGAATTCGCGATACTACTCCAGGCTCCAAAATCCCAGTCCAACCAGGGAGGCCCCTGTCTTAGCTGAGGGAACAGATCTCCTTGTGTCAAGTTGTGCCGGTGCGGTGGTGACTGCTTGAGGGTTTGAGGGAGTTGTCTTGCAGCAAAATCCAAAGCGGAAGCACCAAGCCGTAAACCGTAAACCCCCAGCCTTGAAAACTCTGCATGCCCCTGAACTCCCAAAGCACAATGCCTGAATTCTACTTCCCGAAGCCCCTACTGTCGGAAAACCGTTCAACGCAGGGCGCAAGGTTTTGGCATTGAGGGTTTACCAGAACAAGTGCCCCGAGGTAAGAATGGACAGCAAAGGAAGTTCGACCCTAAATCCATATGCCGCGAGCCACAAGCTCTGGAGCACTATTCCCAACAGCCAGCGATCCCAAGAGCTCTAAGCCCGAAAGCCCCAGAGCTTAAAGTTCTTAAAGTGCCCCTCGTTTTTAAAACCCTCGGACGCCGCAAACCTCAAAGCACCCCCAGTCCCTAAACCCAAGACCGAAGCCCAAGTCCAGGCATGGCCCAAACCCTTAAACTGGAACAGCCTTGCAGCCTCAAAATTCCAGAACCCTGTAGCCAGTCTCCCCATACCCGACCTGAAGCCCTGATATGAATCGGCCGAAATCCGGGACCCCTTCGGGGGTTGGAGAGTTTAGAGCTCCTAGGTTTTAGGGTCATTTCGCAAAGACACTCTGACGAAACTTCCGAAATTCATCCCCTTACATTCCTGATACAAGCATACTGTGCTACATCCCAGAGCGTTATTTTGAAGACCTTGGAACATCCTCGTGCCAAGGAGCGATGGCGGCGCTGAGCTCGACAGCGCCGGCCGCCTTGCCGTGGTGGCCTCCCTGGTGTCGACCTGCATAGGTGGCACATGAGTGAGCTTCTGTGAGTTGAGGTCTTTGTGGTGTTTAGGTTGTAGGGGTGCTTTCGGGGTTTAGGGTTTGGTGGGATTTTGGGAGCTTCAGGAGGTGTCCGAGAGTCAGGTACGTGCCACACCCTAGAGCGAAGACGCAGGACGGGGATTGTGGAGCGTAGGGTTCACGCTATGACATTTGGGGTAGGATCTTCGGTGGGGTTTGCTGAGACTGAGGCTGATTGAGGGTTTGTTTTCGGCATGTGGATAATATTATGTGGGGTTTGGGATGGGGAGCTTTGTGCGGTTATGGGTTTCGGATTGCATAGGGCTCAGGGATTTACGAGTTTGGGGTTTAGGTTGTGGCATTTGGGGTTAGTCAGGGTTCAAAATGGGAGGAAGAGGGAATGTATGCAGCATTTAAGATTTAAGGTTACATGTGGTTGTGAGTTTGAGGGGTTTCTGATCTAGGTTTCGGGACACTTCCGGCTTAGGTTCTTGGCTTCAGGGTTCAGGCTAATCTAGACAAGCCTCCAGAATTTGACATGGGGTTTTCGTGCAATCCCGATTGTGCACACATGCCTTCAAATCTGAACCCTATACCCTAAACTCCCTAAACACCCCGGTAAGCTGATTCAGTCCCAAACCCTGAACCCCAAATCCCATTGCCATTACGAGTTAACGGCTTAGACACCCTAAGTCCGCTTCTCCGTTCCATGACCCCGCATGTAACGCTGTCGGCTTCAGGCCGCATGAGATTGTCAGAGAAGCACGAACCCCTAAACTCAAACAACCCAAGAACCCCAAACCCAATAGCAGTTCAAACGGCAAGCCCTCAACCCCCCGACAATTTTAACCCCCAGCACCTCCATTTCAACCCCCCAAAACCCGACGCCAACCAAGCTTGGGAGATCTTGGAAGGTTCTATTTGTTTTGTGGCGGCGGCCCGGCGTTGCCCCGGCAGTGTGACCCCATCTCCAGAGCGACGGGCCAGGTGAGACGAGGGTTTCACGAGTGAGCTTTGTAGGTTTGAGGATTTCGGGTGTGGGGTGGAGGGTATTGGACTTGGGATCGAAGGTTCAGCTAGGGGTTAGCAGCGCTGAGAAACTCCAAGATTCCTGGATGGCACCCCTGTCCAAAATACGGTTTAAGGGTGTTTGGCATCGCCATCAAAGCTTTAAGATTTGAACCTAAGTTGGTCGACGAGCTGGGCCCTAACTACTAAGTTACCACAACCTCCTAGATCCGAAATCCTTAAACCCTACAACCATAAAACTAAACCGATGTAAGTTTCAATGCGTGACGCACGCCTCAGTGATCCAGGTCTCATACGTCATAGAAGCCGCCGGTGCTGGTCGTTTGCCCCAAACCCAAAACCCTTTAACCCAAAGACACTAAAGCCCGAAACCCTAAAGAACCCATGAATTTTTGAGCCGCAAAAACTTAGCGCCAAAAAAAACAAAACAGCTGGCTAAGCCCCCAACACTTACGCCTTGAACCAGGCCCTAGGTGAAAGCCTTAGTGCTGAGTCCCCAATTGTAGCAGGATCCGCCACCCAGTGGCTGCCTAGTCGGGTTCCTACATAGTACGAGCCGACGTAAAAGGGACACCCGGGCAGGGAGCCCAAATTCTAAGATGCCCGAAAAGGTATCGCCAGGCCTTGGACCACGCAGCAGTCGCGCGGCGGTGGACGGTTTAACGCGCGCTTCCTCTCATTGCTATTGCTGAAGTTTGCAATTGCAGGTGTAGGATTCAGTCAGGGCTCAGTGTTTGAGGAATGTTAAGATGGGGTTGACTGTTCCCAAGCCAGCTGTTGTTATTCTTGCTGTCTCGGCTTCTGTTGCCCAAACCCCTAAGCTGTCGGAGCAAGGCCCTAAAGCACAAAACCTTAAACCCTGAACCTTACACACCCCAAACCTTAATCCCAAACCTTCACCCCTATGACCAGAACCTCAGACCCTCAACTCCAAATCCCAGGCTGTGCGGGCTGCTGACCCGGACTCCTCGGAGTTTTGCTGGTGGGGCACCAGGCGCAGGGTGCTCGAAGGGTTCGGGGTTAGGGGCTACGGAGTCAGGATGCTTGGGGCTCCAACACCAAGTTCAGAACCACCCAAACCACCCTGTAGAGCCCGACACAGAACTCCACAAGAGCCCAAGCTTAGGGTCCCTTCCCCTCTACCCTCACCCCTAAACCCTAAAGCGCTTGTTGAAAAGCTTTCGGAGGGCACCGATGCACCACGAGCTGGAGATGCTGGGCCCAGAGAGGTCCAAGTACTGCTCCTTGACGTAGAGTTTTGAAAGGGTTGCAAGGTTTATACCGCGCTTGCTTTTGTCAGTGGTGGTTAGGTGTTTTGTTTTTATGGTTTGGCTAGGGCTTTAAAAGGCGCATAGGGATCCACAATGGCTCTAGAACGTGGTTTTAGGGTTTAGAGTTTACGGCACCGGCTATGGTTTAAGGCCACAGTTCAAGCTGAGCCTTTGATGATGCCACGACTGCATCGTCCGGCACATCCTGACACTTCACACATTGGATTCGTCCGCCCGGTCCTGTTCACTTCAGCACTCTGTCGAGCTTGGTCGCCGCCGTCAAGCAACCAACCAATCGAATCAATTTACAAATATCCAACGTAAGAATGCAATGTCGTGCAACACGTCAGCCATGTTGACTTTGCAGTAAGGGACATTCTTTCATCTTGCCCGTTGCGCCAAACGAGCAGCATCCTTCCAACTCGACTTCTTGCATCATGAAGCTGGGAAGTGCACGAAAGCTTTCTTGAAGGGAAACCAAGTATATTGCCCAAAAGCAGATGTAACGACAGGCCCTGTTAACCTCTGATCAAGAACAGACCGAAAGAATCCAAGAAACGTGCCTGATCGGGGCCTCAACTTCCAAGGCTTCCGCCGCTGTTTTTGTTCGAGCCAAGCCGTGCTAAGCTTGAACTTACCTTTGGTTAGCAGGGAATGAAAATGGGGTACAATTATAACTACTATTCCTACCATTCTTCCATTCCCTACTAACCAAAGGTAGGTGAAGCCCAGAATCGGGCCTAAGGTTATTGGATAGCCAAAGCGCATTTTTGGAGCCCCAGCCTCTTAGGCTTGGAACGGAACCCAGATCAGGGCCAAAAGTTTTTGGAGAGCCCACGCATGTTGGACTTGAAACCAAGATTCCGGCGAACGGTAACCAGTTTCGGGCCCACGATATTTGGGAGAGCCAGGCGTGCTGAACTTGAAAACCAGATTCGGGCCAACGGTTTTGGGAGAGTCAAACGTGTTGAACTTGAACACCAGAGTCGGGTCAACGGTCTTTGGGAGAGCCAAACGTGCTGAACTTGAAGACCAGATTTGGGCCAACGGTTTTTGGAGATCCAAGCATGTTAAACTTGAAAACCAGATCCGGGCCAACAGTTTTTTGGAGAGCCAAACGTGTTGGACTTGAAAACCAGATTCGGGCCAACGGTTTTTGGGAGAGCCAAACGTGTTGAACTTGAACACCAGAGTCGGGTCAACGGTCTTTGGGAGAGCCAAACGTGCTGAACTTGAAGACCAGATTTGGGCCATCGGTTTTTGGAGATCCAAGCATGTTGTACTTGACAAGCAGGTTCGGGCCATCGGTTTTGGGAGAGTCAAACGTGTTGAACTTGAAAACATATTTTGGCCAACGGTTTTTGGAGAGCTATTGGGAGCCAAACATGTTGAACTTGAAAACCCGATTCGGGCCAACCACTGTTGGAGAGCCAAGCGTGTTGAACTTACAACCTTCAGATTCGTGCCAATGTTTTTTTCAGAGATTCAGCTTTGGGATTTTTTTTTGTAATTGGGGTTTCTTCAACTGTAGAGGGTACAAAGAGAATCCCGGCTAAATCCACGGAAACCTTATATAGAAAGCCTAAGAAAACACAAGCGATCCTGTGACATCCTAAACAAAACCGTAAGAAACGTATGACTTTCCTTGCATGAGCGCTCCCGGTGATGACCGGAAGAATCCCAACCGACTTTACAGGATCCCCCAAGAATCCCAGCACATGGCAACTTTGCCCAACACATCGCAACTTTTCCCAGCCAATCCTAAATTTTTCCCAGCAAATCCTAAATTTCCCAGCATTTCCTGACCTTTTCCCGGTTTCCGGCCGGTCCTGTCAGAATCCCAACAGTACCTAAAGAATTTCCAACAAAATCGATTATGTTTCCCAACTCAGTCCCGTAAAATCTAAGACAATCCCTTTTGTTCCTTGTTTACCTGTAGGGCTGCACTTCCCGGTCATGCCTTTTCTTTTCCGATTTGGCAGTCCCAGCGCAGCTCACACACGAAAACTTGAGCCCAGAGCCGCCCAATTCCAGGAAGCACGTGAGAAGGACACTTTTAGGATTCTGCGGTTTCCGAACCTTCCTATAGCTGAAGAAGGCCCCGTTGAAGAAGACCCCAAGGTGGTTCTCTGACTTTTGGAGAGCCAAACGTGTTGAAGTTGAAAACCAGATTCCGGCCAACGGCTTTTGGCGAGCCATACGTGCTGAACTTGACAACCAGATTCGGCGCAGCCGTTGTTGCCAACCGTTTTTGGAGAGCATAAGATGTTGAACTTGAGGACCAGATTCGGGCCAACGGTTTTTGGAGAGCCAAAGGTGGTGAGCTTGAAAACCAGATTCGGGCCAACCGTTGTTCGAGAGGCAAACGTAATAAACTTGAAGACTAGATTCGGGCCAACGGCTTTTGGAGAGCCAAACACGTTGAACTTAAGAACCAGATTAGGGTCAACGGTTTCTGGACAGCCAAATGTGTTGAACTGGAAAACCAGATTCGGGCCAACGGTTGTTGGAGAGCCAAACGTGTTGAGCTTGAACACCAGATTCGGGCCAACGGTTTTTGGAGAGCCAAACGTTTAGCCAAACGTGTTGAACTTGAAGACCAGGTTTGGGCAACGGTTTTTGCAGAGCCAAGCGTGTTGAACTTGAACACCAGTTTCGACTTGAAAACCAGATTCGGGCCAACGGTTTTTGGATATCCAAACGTAACGTTGAGACCTCGACTGTTCAGCTTGGCCCCCGAGGCTCAATACACCCCGAACCTTACATTCTCACTCCCCACCCCTCGGCCCAAAAGAAACTTGAACCCTAAACAGCTTAAAGTTTCAGTCTGCGGGTTTTGCAGAAATACTCATAGGGGGTGACTTTACCTGGGCCGAGGTACCACCACTCGGCAGTGCGTTCCCACATTCGACCACTACTGTGCCTTCCTTCGACTCTTTGGAATCCCATACGATTTCGGAGGAATTCAAACCCTATGCCCACAGATCCAAGTCTGGATCGGTGCCAAACCCTGTCTGTGCTTTGGTTTCATGTTTCGGTGCTGATGCAATCTCAGACTATTATATAGTTGTCGAAATACTTACCTATACTATTTTGGGGTGTTCCTTATTATACCTATAGTATGATGGGCCTATATTCGCCTCTTTCGGAGCCGAGGAAACTCGATTGGACCAGGCACCTTCTCTCAGTTGAACTCGTCGGGAGCGCTATGGTCTAGGAAACGGTGTTCTTAGCTGTAGCATTTCAGGTTTGGGACTTGGGTTGGGGGTACGTGAGGTGTTAGGGCTGAGGGTTCAGGATTCTAGGGTTTAGGGGCTTAGTTTGGGGTTCAAGGTTCGTTAAACCGTTGAGTGCCTCAAGCATCCCCTGCTTCAAGTCGCATCTTTTTATTCTTTCCAACCTAAGGTACCCCACGCCCTTCTTCTGGTGTGTCTATGCCAAGCTGTTGAGGGTTTACAACTAGGATCCAGCTTCGAGGCCCGCAGGCCGTTCTAGCAGCGTGCTTGCATGCACAACTGGTACTCTTTGGCTCCTTGAAAAGCCTTAAATCCGAAGCCGAAAAAATCTTTTCCAAGCACAACAGTTAGAAACCCTGCCGGCCGCCTAGACCGGCTTCGTGCACTTCAGGCTTATCCTATACATCCTCAGTAGCCGAAGGTGTGCCCAAAAACCCGGACCGCTAAAACCCTACGACCCCTGGCCCTAATGCGCCAGGCCCACCCGCTAAACTGAATCGAAGCCGATATCTAGTAGTTGCGGGTTCGGAAGTGTCCGCGATTTTGTTTTCCCAGTTTCAAGGTTTTAGGTTCAGGCCTTCAAGGGGTTCGGGTCCAGGCTTTCAAATTTCAACGGCATGTGCTTCTAGGGATTTTGGGTTTCGAGAATTGGACTTCACTGGTTTGGGAGGTACAAATCTGCTTTGGGCCTACCTTTTAAGTCTTTATACCGTTGGCGAGTTTCCTCCACGAGCCTCTCTGATTACTAGTTGACCATGCTTTTGCATCGGCTTCGCATAGGACACACCTAAACCCTAAACCCTTAAACCCTAAACCCTTAAACCCTAAACCCTATTGAACGAACGCTACAGAGTAATAGCACGGCTGGTGCGAGATCCCTCTTTTCAGCCGGCGCCGAAGCACGCAAAACAGGCGCGTGCAGGGCCCTAGCAAAAAAACCCTATTGAAGGGGCTCCTGGGGTACCGTTGACCAAGGTTTCGCATTTGGAGTCTAGGTTGAAGGCGGAAGGCGCCCCATCCAGATTTCGAGCTAGTGCCACGTTCATGTTTACGTGGGGTTTGACACGGGCTGAGGGCTCAACCCCACAGACTCAAACACAAACATAAGAATCTGAGCTTCAAGCTCTAAAGCGCCAAGTTGGCAGCCAAGGCCCGCAAAAACCAAAAGTCCATAAAGGCCTCAAAACCCTCAAGGCTGCACCTTCTATGCTACAGCTTCCGAGGCAACTACGCGGCCTTTTTTGCCGCTATGCTCTGCGCAGCTACGACCTGTTTAGCGCTGGCGTGGGCTTTCTGGAGGCCTCATGGAAGCAGAGACGGATCCGTGAGATACGCGCTATCAGGAATGTCATGGAGAAGTTTCCTAGCCCCCTTGCTTAAACCCTCAATACCTCCGATTACTAATGCTCCAAGCTTGTGTTGCGCAGGGTCCCTGCCTGGCATCCTTGGCTTTGCAAAGGCGTGCAGCTGGTGGGAAGAAAAAACTCCGGAAGTTTCTGAAGGTGTTTAGAGTTTAGGGATCTGGGGTTGATAGGTTCAAGCTCTTCTGCTCATGGCCTTACGACGAGTTCATATGTGAATACTTGCGCTTGTTTTCTGTTCTGGCAGCATTCAGAAAAAAGGTCTTCAGCAGCAGGATGTTTAGGGAGAACTGGGGGGGGGCCTCCATGCCAGGGTGTTCTATTAATAATGGGAACCCAAAGACTTAGGGTTTCTGTTGGGGGGTCGCCGCTAGCCAAGATTCGGGGTGCAGGTCGTAGACTTGAGGCTTGGGCTTCAGGGTGTGAACAACCCAGACCCCCGGGAGGATCCAAAAAGTAGATCCCATAATGGGGGTTCCTATAAAGTACCCTTAGTAGTATAGGGCGCCAAATTAGGGGTCTGGGAAGTCAGGGGTTGGCGACGAAGCAGAGAGCCCTGACCCTACAACCCTGAACCTTGAAAGCCTCCACGCCTCGAAAACCTTCACACATCTATAAAACCTGTCGCGCACCCCTACAACCAACAGCATAAACCCATGTGGGTGGTTGTCAAAATTATGGTCCCTTTTTGGGTCCCTAATATAGTACGGCACCTATTATTTAGGGTACCCAAAAAGGAACCCTTATTTTGGCAACCACCCATGTTAAAGCTCCTTGCAGGAGCTGCTTTTTTCTTTGCCCTCGTGGCGCTGCCGCTCCTAGGGATGCTGGGCTTCCAGCGACTCGCCTCCACGAGCTTTCAGGGCTTTTCAGGGTTTAGGGTTTAGCGTTCAGAGCATCAGAGTTAGGATTTAGGCTAAATGATTTAGGTTCAGGCTTTAAGGGCCTTCTTTGGCGTTTTGACGTCAGGATTTTGGGATTTCGGGTAGAGCAACTCGGGTTGAGATTGAGGGTTTCGGCGCCGTGGGCTCCGAGTTATCAGGTTCTGGGTTCACTGTTAGTCTGAAACTGGTTGGCGGTTTGACATACAAAAATGTATGTATATATATATGCATATATATATATATGGAAGAGATTTGCCTTATATGCATAGTAAGAATGAAATCCATGATATACAAGCATTTTCGCTATTGGAAAGAATCCCTAGGGTGTCTATGTATGACATAGGGCTCCAGGTTTAGGTTTGTGTCGTTAGAGGCTGTGCGGCGAATATCCTCAACCCGAAATCGAGCTTGGAGTTTAGGGGTCCTTACGGGTGCTCGACCCAAGACAGGGAGGCAACCGAAATACAAAGCCAAGCGTCAGAGCTCAACATAGATGATAGGGGCAGTTGGGGATATGTGCCTTCATAGACCAGCAAAGAAGCACTCGGCTTCGGGGGATGAGGCGCGTTGCAAGCCACAGTTCATCTGCCCAAATCGTCGCAGAGGGGTACGTGCATGCAACTGAAGTATAGAGGATCTAGGGCTTAGGGGCCCAGGGTTTAAGTTTAAAGGCTTTACGGCTTAGCGGCTTGGGTGTGTTGCCGCCTCAATTTCAGCTTCTGGCTCAGCATCGGGCGGAAAGCCACGGACTGTCATTGCGATGGCCTACATGCAGCAAAGCATTAGTTGAGGAATTTCCTGAACCATGACAACAGGCTCTCTGTGTAGTTCAGGGTATACTCTTTACTGAGGCGCCAGCTTCACATAAGCTCTACTGGACTCTACAAGCTGGCCCGCGTTGAGGTTATGGCCTCCCAGGCCCAGCCTCTCAGCCTTGTAAATTCCCAGCCTCCCAGCCCCACCTGCCAAATCAAAGGCTGGAACCTGCAGGGTCGAATGCGCATCAACTCCTTGTAATAAGGTAGCTACAGTGATAATCAGGCGTAGGCCCCGATGCCACCTTTGAGCGTCAAGTCCCCTGATCCTCCCTTGGTTTCCGTCCCGCTGCCCGAGATGCGCTCTGGCTTCCTACGGCGTGACTACCTGGGAAATGCTGCAGATGGTCAAGGGGAGGCTCGGGAAGTCGGGTTGTGTGACTTTCAGGGCTTACGGCTTACGCTTTAGAGGTTGGAGTTTAGGCCTTCGGGTGTTTAGGATTTAGGAGCTTCTATCTTTGCCGACAGTGGAGTTGCAGAGGTTTTATCTTGTGATGCAGAAGTGAGCTCTCTGTGCGGGACGCACACCACTCATCGCTAAATAGCGGCCTTCGTCTTCCCAAAGATATATATAGCTGCCTAAACCTCAAACCATGGAACCCTGAACCCCTAAACCTGAAAATCACACGTGTGACTGGCCTCAAAGCAGCCAGAGGCCGGTGCCATACTTGCTGGACGCGAAGGGCGAATACTGCAACTGGGGACTGACAAAAGCTCGGAGTCGTTTTTCTTGTTTGTAGGGTTTAGGGTTTGATATAGAAATTGTTAAGGGCTTGGGTGCCAAAAAACGTTTTGACCGAAAGTTTTGACAGAAACGTTTTGACCGAAACGTTTTGACCGAAAGTTTGACAGGGTTTCCTTTGTGAACTTGTTTCTGGCGTTGATGAGCCCCGGGTGCAGTCTAAAGCCTAAACCTTAAACCTTATTCCCATTTGTCCGTCGTGTTAGTTTCCCTTGTAAACATAAGAACAGTCATATCTTTTTCCGGCCGCGCACGAGTCGTTGTGAACCCT
This sequence comes from Symbiodinium sp. clade A Y106, assembly GCA_003297005.1. NCBI lineage: Eukaryota > Dinophyceae > Suessiales > Symbiodiniaceae > Symbiodinium > Symbiodinium sp. clade A. The sequence continues at coordinate 136,614 of BGNK01001091.1, read as the reverse complement.
AAACCCTGAACCCCTTTCGATTTATGCTTCGGTAGTTTATTGGATATTTGTGCATTCAACATCACATGTGCAGTCTAAAGCCTAAACCTTGAGCCGTAGCCATTTTGGCTCAAGCTGTTACCTCTCAAAGCTTTTGGGTCTTCCCTTTCTTTCCGCCTCCTCGTCCTCGCGCGCATTCTGTCTGGGTTTTTCTGCTCGTCTTTGACGTGGGGGGAGAGTACAACTGATCCGAACTACCTCCGTGCCCTGGGCTGGCTGGGTGGTGAGATCGTTTCAACGGGGTGAAGTGGCTGCAGTTGGCTTCGCTCTTTTGTTGGCCTACGTGTGCTGCTTCAGCCTGGTGTGGGAAGGAGATTCCTGGCTTCTACCTGGTGTGGGAAAGAAGTTCCTGGCTTCGGCACGGGGCGTCGATCCTCGCCTACGTGGAGGAGGTCGGGCGGCCTGCTACTCTTCGTCTTCGACCAGTTGTTCTTCTCCTACCGCGAGCAGCTTCTCAACTTCGTGGCGGAGGTGAGGCGGCCTGCCGAACGTTGTCTTCCACCAGTTGCCCCTTGTCTGCTACTACCAGTTTCTCGGCTAAGTGTGCGTGAAGTCTGGCAGAGATGATGGAACAGGGAGAGATGGCGGTGGATCAGGGTCGTGAGGTCGAGGTCATTGGGTCCCCAACGGAGATTGCCGAAGACTCTGACGAGATCAAGTCTCCGGGGACGAAGACTGAGAACAGGAAAAGAGAGCGTCGTCGTCGCCGTGGAGAGGCTGCGGGTGTCCCAACGGGCTCGGACTCCGAGTTGGACAGTCCAAGCAAGAGGCCACAGAGGGGAGACGCAGACCAACCAGTATCGGCTCGTGAGCTCCGTGAGCTACTTCAGCAGCATGCTCATGAGATGCGGGAGGCTTGGGGCACTTTTGAGAATCGTCTGGGTGCCGTTGAGGAAGGTCAGCAGAAGCAAAGCGGGGCGATTGCCTCTCTTGCTGGTCGCACCAAGGTCGTGGAGAGAGATGTCCAACAACTGCGTCAATCCTCTGACCTGAATCACGCCAAAGTCGATAACCTGGTTGAGGATGTCAAGAAGCTCAAGGTTCAGATTGAAAGCACGAAGGCTGTTCCGATCAACAGGGACGACAGACCCGCTGATCCCTGGGGTGAGTACCTACACCGGCAGGGTCGTCGCATTGAACCACGGGGTGAACTTCGTGGTCGCGCTGAAGCAGGGGGAGTTGCAGGAGCACTCGGGGGTGAAACTTCTCTTCCGGCTCAGTCCTCTGATAACCAAGATAGCCTCTCCGACGAAGACCGCAGAACTCTCATTGTTGGGGGGTGGCTGCAAGACACGAGGAAAGGGGTGATTGAAGAAGAGTCGTTGAGCACTCTCCAGCTGGATCAGATCAAGCCACTCATTGACGTTGAGAGGTTAGCCGTGTACGGTCCACGACGTAGTGTTGGGATGCTGAAATTTGTGCAGAGACCCGATGAAGCCTCGATGAGTCAGGTCAAGGATCGCATGTGGAAGGTAGTCAAGGCGATCGCAGCCCTCAAGCATGTCCTCGAGAGTACAAAATCAGCAGGTGACGACAAGATCATGTGGGCTGCCTTCATGAAGACAAAAGCGGCTCGCCAACGCACGGCCCACATCAGCATGGTTCGCCGAGTTGCAATGAACTTGGCGGCGGATTCCAAGAATGAGATGGGAGGAGTTCTCAATGTGGAGCACACCACACCACAAGCGTACGACATGGACTGGAGTGCAGGAACAATTTGGTGCGGTATCCACAAACTTGCTTCCTCCACCCATCGTTCACCCAAGTCCAGCGAGGTCGTGACGATGCCGGGAGGTTGGGTGAACTTGGATGCCGTGGGTCTTGTTGCAGGGTGCTCCTCGGATGCTGCAAAGGCAGCGTTCGAGCTCGAGCTGTGAAAGGAGGAGCAGTTCAGTTTCACTCCGAACCAGGGTGACTTTCTATATCCTGGGGGTGACATGCAAGCCGTGGTCTCTGAACTTCAGCCTAAGGCTCTTCAACGAGATCACTGTCTGCCGTCCCGGCCGTGCGAAATACATCGGTGGGGGCGTATCGTGCAATGGAATTTAGGAGGGCAAGCGGTCAACAAACTTGACGTGGCAGCTGTTGATGCAGACATCATTCTAGCACAGGAAATTTCGCGAGGTGAACAAGGTTGGGGTGAGGTTGAGACTGACCACTTCTTCTGGATCACCTACCGGTCCCCGGAACTTTGGCGGGGAGTAGCTATTGGCTTCGCTCTTGACAGGTTCGACAGTATCATCGAAAAGAAATGTTCCCAACGGGGCATCTGGGTACAAGCTCGACTGGGTGACAATGGCCAAGTATCAAGGAGCCATACTTGAATTTTTCCGCGCTCAGCCGAGCAAGTGGAGACACCTGCCGTGTCTATGTCCAATGAGGTGCCGACCTGGTTTGAAGCCGATGACAAGAGGGGTGAGTTAGCAGTTTGCTCGTCGAATCTCAACTTTCTCTCCGGGGAGGCTTCTCGCCTTGGGCTTTGCCCGGTGGCGCCCCGAGCTTCGGATTGGAGATCGCCAACCCACTTTCCCAGGGATGAGACAAGAGAAGGAAGACAGATTGACATGCTCTGGCAGCGGAGATGCAACCTCAGCCCGGTCGTGATTGATGGCAATCGTAGACACATCATTGGCTCGGATCACGGAGCAGTCATCGGCGAAGTGACCGTCACTGCCAAGTCGACGAACAAGTGGGGCAATGACTCGAGACCGAGATGGGTCGTCGGGAGCCTTCCACGTGATCCCATCGTCGAAGCTGATGACGTTGCGGCACTTGCGCGTGCATGCACACGCCCGCTTCCATCGCAAGCTTACCGCGACAGCGATGAGATCAAGGATGCCGTAGCCGCAGCCCGTATCAGCAATGGCAAAGTTGAGTGGAAGAGAGTTCACAAGCTGAGGCATCAAGCACGGCATGAGTGGGAGGCAAAGCGTCTTAGTCTGATCCTCAATGGGGACTGGCATCAGTATCGGGAAGAGCAGAAAACGAGGCTGGTGGGGGCGACTTCTTGTTGATAGCTCTTCTATAGATCTTTCAAGCCAAGTTCGTGAACATCTGGAAGCCAAACTTACCAATCCTTTTCAGACTGACTGGGATGATTTGCTACAGCTGCAGATTGACTCTATTCCCGATAATGGCGACTTTGTTCCCTTCACCATCCTTGAGATGCGCACGGAGCTCCAATGCATGAAGATGAGCAGCGCAGTCGGTCCGGATGGCATCAGTGTTCACTTGTTGCGCTGTATTGCTGAGGACGAGTTGCTAGGGGAGGAACTCCTCCAACTGATCAACCATATAGTGCACTCGTTGGAGCTGCCAGTCAACTGGAGGAAGAGTTTTCTCGCCCTTCTTGCCAAAAAGGACTTTCCGGAATCCCCTAAAGACCTTCGGCCAATCTGTGTCAGTTCCGCGTTTCATAAACTGGTCAGCCGGATGGTGTGTGCCAGAACGATGCCCTTATTGCGTACTGGCTCCCCAATCAGTGGATGTGGTAAAGGCCGTCAGGCGGCAGACGTCATCGGCATGATCTCCAGAGCACGAGACGTTGTGCATGAATGGAAGGTCCCCCTGCTCCTCTGCAAGCTGGACATCTCGGGCGCCTTTGACAGGGTTGACAGACAACGCATCTGTGAGTTCCTTGTTGGTCGGCTTCGTGAACGTGAAGTTCCCAGTGAGCTCAAGTACCTGCAGGCCCAACTCAGAACCTACCCACTTGTGGGTGACGCACCTGGTGGACAGACCATCGAGTTGTTCCCGAACATAGGAATCAAACAAGGGGCACCTGAAAGTGCTGAGATCTTCGGGATGATCATGGATTGCCTCCTTTGCGAACTTGTCTTTCATGAGGGGTGGAAGCGTTTAGGGGTTGCTGTTCCAGGGCTCAACGTGCCGCTCGTCTTCTACCAGGATGACATTTTCATACTTGAGAGTGACCTTGGCCGCCTCTGCAAGAAAATCAACATTCTTGAGCGTCACCTGGGACGTGCTGGGTTATGTCTGGCTACCGACAAAACCAGAATAGTCGCTAGTCAGGCCTATCGTGGACCTCGTAAAGTCAAGGTTGGTGAGAATTTCTTCTACGTCTCGCCACCGCATGACTCGGTGAAGGTCCTTGGCCTCAGTTTCAGTTTGCAGGAGTCGACTTCCCAGCAGGCCCGAGAACTTCTGACACGTGCTCGAGAAGCAGCTGCTAAACACCGGGAGCTCCTTCGCGGCCGAGCCTCGTGGGGAAGAAAATTTACTATGATCAAGATGCTTGTTGAAAGCCAGTTCAAGTGGACGGCGGGAGCTTTGCATTGGTCCGCAGAGGACCTGAGACAAGCCAATCTGTTACAGATGCACATCTTGCGAGACAGCTTCCAACTCCGTCGCCGACCCGCCGAGAGCTGGGTAGCATGGAATACGAGGACCATGCGAGACTGCCGAGCGTGGGTTGCTGCACATGGCCACCAACGCTGGTCGACGTGCATTCTCACGCTACAGCATACCTTGCATGGACATTGGGCTCGCCGTAGAGAGGAGTTCTCCTACAAGGGACGACTAACTGTTGAACCATGTCTGCCCATGAAAGCTCTGATCTGGCGCTCTACCGGCTGGTGGAGACTTCAGCAACAGCTCAGTAGACACACTGGCGTCCGACATGAAGGCCGCTTCTACCCCTCCAATGTTGAGCGTCAACTCTGTGAAGTGCACGGAGTACGATGGTTTGACTGTGCAAAGGACCGTCAAAATTGGAGCAATGAACGACATGCCTATCTCCAGAGATGGGACATACGTTGGACGCAGGGTCGACAGCTTGCCTTACAAAGCAATCAGCCAGCACTGCACTACTAGGGAGCACCTCTTTCCCTCGAGCTCTTCGTGATTAATGAAGCACAACCTGCTGATATATCATGAAATTGATTCGATGGGTTGCTCTGGTATGCTTTCCTGGAGCATCTCGCAACGTAGCTGTGCCTTTCTTCGTTTCGCCTGGTAGATATCGCATACATGCCATCGAGTTCTTGCTTGCAAACTCTGCCTGAAGCTTCTAACTGTCTGGACGTGATCGATGCACGACTTTGAATGCAATGCGTGTTGCCTATCAACTCTGAGGCTCGAGTACCTCTTGCCTACGCTCTCCGCACTCCCTCCATATCTGCGCCCATGGCGCACTTCGTGGTGATGTTCCTCTTCGCTTGGCTGCTTCATCTGCATGCGATGGAGGAAGACGTCTGGCCGGCATGCACGAGCACTTGGGGTCGACCTCGTGGTGACAGTTTGCCTCCTTCGTCCTCATCCTGGGGAGCACACATTGGGCCGCCTGGACGTGATGATCACCCTGTCCAGGAGAATGACTCTGTGCCTGGATATGATGATGACTGGCCAGCCTGCGCGAACACTTGGGGTCGATTTCGTGGTGACAACTCGTCCCCTTCGGCTTCATCCTGGAGAGAGAACTTTGTGCCACTTGGAAGTGATGATCACTCTGCCCAGGGAAGTGACTCCGCGCCTGGATGCGATGGCCAATCTGGTCCGTCTTGGTCTTCTCCAGCTTGGGATCGTCCTGGTTGGCAGACGCCTACGGAGACATCGTCGGCTCCTACCTGGACGAGCTCAACCTGGCCCATGGCATCCCCCTTGACATCAACTGCAGAGAACTCCGTAGCTTCACTGGAACCCACTGCGACACCCTCGGCTTCTACCTGGACGAGCTCAACGTGGTCTACGTGGTCTACATCGTCGGCTCTGGCATTTACTGGATCGAGCTCTTCTGCCACTCCTGGGACGAATTCCTCGTGGGCCCCGGCTGCTACCTCATCCTCAGCCTGGTCGACTTCTTCAGCGAGCTGTCCACACTCGTCCTCCAATACCTTGCCGAGTCGCGAGACTGAGGAGCACGTGCAAGAGTGGGACTGGCCCGAACGACCAGCACCGTTGGAACCAACTTCGTCCTTTCCTTGGGATGAAGAACTGTGCGCTGCTCTGCAAGCCGAGGAAGAAGAAGCGTGGCTGGTGGAATCAACAAACGATGTCCCCGCTATAAACAGCATCCCTCTTCCTTTTGGGATGACAGTTGAAGGGGCGACAGATACCCAGTCTGATTGGTTGCAGCAGGTGGTGGATAAACGCTGTCTACGTGGCCGAGCTCGCCTTGAGGCAGATTGCGATGATGAGTTCACACAGACGGCCGACGTGCCCTCTTCGGCTTCTTCGTCGTGGGAACCTCTCCCTGCATCGTGCAGTACCAGACCTGCGACCACGGTGCCCAACACGGCGGAAGAGGACAATGACGGCACAGGGATCACTCAGCGTTGGGGTGTGCAACGACCGGGGCGAGATCGCTGGCACCACCCAAATGGTTCAGTACGATGTCGCTTACGTGAGAAAATGGCGGCATTGGCAGAGTCGGCCCGGACCCTACCAACTGTGGACGAAATGGAGCCAGCCTTGTTTCAGCCGACAGACATCCAGCAGCTGGATGGCGAAACAGTCCTCAGTGCGACATCTTACTATGGCGATGAATTCAAGGTCAGAGTGAGTGCTGATCCGCTGCCTGAAACACCGGTGCTTGATGAAACATCTACCACCGCAGGTGAAACTGAGCCAGGTCCGGAGACCGAGCAATCTTCGACTGAAGATGGCAGTGCAGGTGACTGTGAACGTTCCGATGATGGCACGCCAGGCTCGGCTGGATCTGTTGGCTTTTGGAGGCACGGTGTCTTTGTGCCGCGTCCGCGGACGCCTGAGGAGCTCCGTGCTCATCGTGGTGGCTCGGGGATACGCAGGACGTTGAGAAAACAACAGAGGATGGAAACTTACTTTCGAGGAGAATGGCGCCCTGCATGGTTGCTTCAGTATGCCCAAGATCGTGCGAAACGTGAAGCAGTACAAGCCAGAGATGTGCAAAGGGATGAGGCACCATGGACACCTTCGGCCCACGACCAGGGTGACAACCAGTGGAGCCAAGAGGAATGGGATGCTTGGAACACGTGGCAGGGATGGCCAGCCCCACACCCAGGGGATGAAGCAACCCCGTCTAGCTCTTCTTCCACGACCTCGACCATGTCCTCGTGGGACGCTTGGAACACTTGGCAGGGGTGGCTGGCTTTGACCCCGGCGGATGGGGCGAGTTCTTCCAGCTCTTCCTCCACACTCTTGACTACGGGATCGCCAACATGGACCCCTTCCGGTGCTTCGGCTATGATCACATCCAGCTCCACGACGTGGCCGACCTTCCCGCCGAACTAGATGAAACTCAGATGATGCAGCTGACATTGTCAGAGAGACAGCGCCTTGCAGAGAGGGGAGTTCCCCAGCGGGACATCCAAAGGTTGGAGGATGTTTTGAATTCCATGGATGAGCGCCAAACCAGAGGCACTGGGCCGGAAAGTCGCTGGGCGATAGGTTGCATCATCCAAAGGTCGAACGAAGCCATTGAAGCCCTGGAGATGGTGGTCGAAATACTGGCTCGTCGTGTCGTTCCACGCGGTTACTTACCAGTCAGACGTGTCCCTGGTCTTGAAAGCGAAAGGTGGAGGATGTTCAACTGGGCTCGACAGGTGAACCCAATATTGGCGGACACGCTTGAAGCTCATGTTCGCACTCCGCTCCAACCAGGAGAGACGAGGTCGGGCCAGTCGGACTTGCCTACAGGACTGATGACGACTGACTCAGCAGCGGATGTTGCTCTGAATGTGGAGGTCGCTACGGAAGCAGCTGGCTCTCAGGATGCGGTTGCCGGACCTTCGCATAGTCCAACGCCACCCCAAAAAAACAAGCCCCCGGTCGGATGAGGACATCGCGAGTCTGAACAGCCAGTTTGCAGTGGATGCGGAGGGACACGTGGTTGAAGTGGTGCCACATGTTCCTGCTCCAGGTGATCCCCCACGTGGCCCTCCACCGCCCGAGCCAATAAACCACCCGCACCGGTCGTCCACATCCTCTGGTGACTCTAGTTCGTTGACGGATGTGCCGCGAGGTCCGCCACCTGCTCCCGAAAGTCCACATGGCCTCTGGAGGAGCCCACAGGATGAGGAGGATAGTGCCTTGGTGCAGTTCTACGCGGTGATGAAGACATCCGCAAGCACCACGACTACAAGCATGAGGATGGAGCCCAATTCACCTGAGGACACGGTTCGTGACGCCGTCAATGCCCAGCTCGTCCAAGGAAATGCGGTGGACACAGTTGATGTTATCCGGCGCCTCCTGGACCGCCAGCGTCAGCTTCGTCATCGGGACCGTTTGCTGGGTGTGGCTCTTGAAGAACTCCTTGCCTGGCTAAGAGTTCCCTTATCAGCCATGCCCTTCAATGCCCGCGGGATGGCACAGGCCATCTGTGAGGAGATTCGTCGTCAAGCTCGTCATGGATCTGGACGAGTTGGGGATGACTTCCAGAACCCTCGACTGGACCCTGCCGTTCTTCTTCAACCTGATTTGCCGCGGACACTGGACGATGTGGGTCGTGCATTTGAACACAGTGAACGGCCGAGTACAGTTGCTGGTTTTCGCAGGAGGGCTTGGAGGCAACATGTGGCAGATCTTCATCGTCGGGAAGGCGCTGAACTACCAGAACCACTTCATCCTGCACCAGATGATCGTCGTCTTCTTCTTCTCCAGGCCCGTGAGGATGAGATGGTATAGAACTTCCCGGCGGCTTCGGATCGACCCCATGTGGTCCATGTTCATCGTCAACGTCCTGATGTGCAACGACGCAGGGTGCGAGGAATAGTGGAGGATGGTACGTTTCGAAGGCGTGGACATCAACCTCGACGTCCCCCACGACTGCGACCTGATGAGCCTGGACGAGTTCATCGTGAACGTGAACGAACTGCTCCGGAACATGAAGGATCTGCTCCAGCTATGGTGGTGGCTTCGGGTGGTGAAGATGCTTCCGTGGGTGGTGATGCATCTACTGCGGGTGGTGATGCCGCTACGCCTGGTGGGGTGTCCACCAGCTCGGCAGGTCGGCTAGGAGTACGTGCTGATCATCGGGCTCGTGATCGTAGTCGCAGTCGGGACACTGACCTCTAGCATCTCGAGATGGAGGGCGTCTTGTTCTTCTCTGTCTTCTGAGTTGTTGGGCCTAGTGCAAGCTGAATCCTGAGCTAGCTTCGACACCCGCCTGCGGATAAAGAGGCTACTGCACTTTAAAAAAAACCCTATTCGCACCTTCGTGTTAGTTTCCTTTGTAAACATAAGAGCAGTTAGTTTCCCTTGTAAACATACGAGTCATATCTTTTTTCCGGCCACATTATAACTACACACCCGGTCTAAAACCTAAACATGCACGAGTCGTCTTGAATCCTAAACCCTAAACCCTTTTCGATTTATGCTTCGGTATGTATTTGTGCCGGAATAATGTTGCTGGAGCGGCAACAGCTGCCCTGGCAGGAAGCACCGGCGTGATGAGGAAGAGGGGGCTGCAGGTGGCCGCGTGCCACGGCGATGCCGCTCGACCGGGACAAAGTGATGAAACACTTTGTGCCGGGCTGAGTACATAGGAGTGCAGGTTGGGCGTGGACCTCGTCAGCCTTGTTGTGTGTGTGTGTATGCATTGGGCCAGGCGCAGGAACTGACCGCGGCAGTCGAAGAGTCGGGCGGCATCAGCAAGGTCTGGTTCCCAAAGGGGCGGATCGTCTTGGTTCTGAGACCACGGCGGTGCGCCGCTGATGTGTTGAGTCCCATGCCTGGGCGCCATGTAACATGGATTGATCGTTGATGTCTTTCAGGCCGTGCCTTGCGAGAGCCGGTCGAGCAGCCGTACGACGCGCGGACGGCAGTTACCGAGCTGATGCTACGGCTTGTTCCATCGAGCTTGAACCACAGTATCAGACAGGAGCCGCACACATACGCCGCTCAAAGACATCGCGGCCGTGCTGAGACAACGCCTCCAGAAGCGGCTTACGAAACCGCCGTCGGAGTGGGCAAAGGACAGGCAGTCAAAAGTTGATGTCGCGCAGTACCTTTTCGATGACTCGCCGCTCGCCCATGCCTGTCGCGAGGTGAATGCTATCGACTTCCAGAATGCGGTTAACGCTCTGAAGTCGCGCAACGACGCGGGCACCTGGCTCTCGTTGTTGCGATAGCAGCCTCCCGTAAACGGCAGAAATGCGGACTTCTGGCACCCTAACAAAAGATATGCGATCCTTCGGGTCGGCCTCAGGCAGAGAACCATCAACTGCTGGACTGTGATTTTGTAGTGCCTGGTGTCTGGCATTGTGCTTCGCCTATCCTTACTGGCGATTCGCCCTGAAAAGCGGTCTTGGGTCGTCCGTCCGGAATAACTGTCTTGGGTGATCCGTCCTGAATAACTGTCTTGGGTCATCCGTACCGAATAACTGTCTTGGGTGATCCGTCCGCAATAACTGCCGAATAATTGTCGTGGGTCATCCGTCTGGAGTAATGTCTTGGGTGTTCCGTCCTGAATAAAGTGTCTTGATCCGTCCTGAATAACTGTCTTGGGCCATCCGTGCGCAATAAGTGCCTGGGGTGTTCCGTCTGAATAGCTGTGGGTGATCCGTCCGGAATAACTTGGGCCATCCGTCCGGAAGAACTGTCTTAGGTGATCTTTTTCTGAATAACTGTCTTGGGTCTTCTGTCCGGAATACCTTTCTTGGGGGATCCGGCTCGAATAACTATCTTGGGTCATCCGTCCTGAAAAACTGTCTTGGGTCGAAAGTTTCGACAGGTTTCCCTTTTGAACTTGGTTTTTCAGTTGCTGAGCCGAGTGGGGGCTGAGGGCTGAGGCTGGGGGTTTTCCGGGGGTTTTTGGCTGGGGGCTTGGACGGCGCTGGGCTGGCTGAGCGGGCCGGACTGGGCTGCTGTGGCTGGATTTTTGAATTTGGGGCGGGTGGGTCCTGGCGGGCCAGGAAAGTTTTGCGACTGGAACCTGATTTGAGTTTGGAGCGGTGGTATGTCTTGGGAATTGGGCTGGGCTGGGGGTTGGGGTGTCGGGCTGGGCTGGGCACGACCGGTCGCGCTTTCGTGGGGAAGACGGGTTTCATGTTTTGGTTTTCGTGGAAGGATTTCGGGCTGGGGGCTGGTGGGGGGGCCGGGGCTGGGGCGGGGGCCGCTGCGATCGCTCGAAGCAAAGCTTTGAAATCATCCGATTTGACGAGTCGAATCCGGGCTGCAAACCGATTTTGCGAACTTTTCAAAGTTAGAGCTTAGGGCAGCCCCCTTATAAGAGGGAACTGACCTGGGCGTGACTGTGTGCTGGCGACCCGTAACCTCGAAATTTTTTGGCAAGAGAAGCATTGACATTTTGATGAGAAGTAGCGCAGACGGAGCTCAGGAGAGAGCCACGAAGCTTACAAACTTGTCCATGTTTTGATGACAAGCAACCGTTACAGAGCCCAATAAGAGAGCCGCGAAGCTTAGAAATATGTCCAAGTTCTCATGAGAAGCAACGCAGACGGAGCTCAGGAGAGCCACGAAGCTTAGAAATTGGCCCAAGTGTTGATGGGAAGCAAGACAGACGGAGCCGAGCCCAGGAGAGCCCTGAAGCCTGGAAATCAGTCCAAATTTTGATGAGAAGCAACGCAGACGGATCTCAGGAGAGCCACGAAGAATAGAAATTGGTCCAAGTTTTGATGGGAAGCAACGCAGACGGAGCTCAGGAGAGCCACGAAGAATAGAAATTGGTCCAGGTTTTGATGGGAAGCAACGCAGCCATGAAACCCCAGAAATTTGTCCAAGCTTTGATGAGAAGCAACGCCGACGGAGCCCAGGAGAGACACGAAGCTTTTAAATCTGTCCAAGTTTTGATGAGAAGCAACGCAGACGGACCTCAGAAGAGCCACGAAGCTTAGAAATTGGTCCAAGTTTTGATGGCAACGCCGACAGAACCCAGGAGAGCCATGAAGCTTAGAAATTTGTCCAAGTTTTGATGACAAGCAACGCAGACGGAGCCTAGGAGAGTCATGAAACCCAAAATTTGTCTATTTTTGATGGGAAGCACCGCAGACGGAGCCTATGAGAGCCATCAAGCCTGAAAAATTTGTTCAAGCTTCGATGAGAAGCAACGCAAACGGAGCCCAAAAGAGACACGAAGCTTGGAAATTTGTTTCCAATTGCTGTGCCGGCAGTCTGGATAGGTCGTGTGGGGTGCTGGACCGGGTTAAGCTTCGCGACAAGCAATTTCTATTTATTTTTTGCCTGAGGGTTCAGGGTTTAGGGTTTCATTTAAAGTGAGTACTTCGAGAGACTAAACCCTAAAGCCGACTCCCTAGACCTGGACGTCAAGCCCTCATGCTTAGATCCTAAGAGCCATTCCTTTATGCTGTACTTTGGCGCCCTCCAAGGGACCACAATTTAGAACAACCCACAGCGAATTCCAAGACTAGTGCAAAAATTGCTAAAGCCGTGCAATTTGTCGATGCTCTCGGCTGATACTGTACGGAATCCGTGTACGAGGACAGCTCTACAACCCAACCTCCTAAACCCAAAACCTCTGCTGTAGCCCCAACCAGACTTCCCAAACAGATCAATTTATTGTTTGACTAAGTAAGGATCAATAAAGGTTTCCGTCCGAAACCCCAAAACCCCAAACCTGTTTTCTGTGCTGGAGTTGAGGCAACCCTTACCACCGGGGTTTCCTCCGCAACCTGTTCGTTCGGCTCTGCGGGGACATCGCCGACACCTCGGACGGTGCAGAGCAGGTTTGAGGCAGCACGGGTCAGGGTGATCGCTTTTCTGGATCTTGCAAAAGAGATTCAAAAAAAAGCTACCTGCGAACTTGAAGATCAACCAGAAAAGTCGAGTATGAAATTGTAGGCTGATGCTTATATCCTTTGAAGAGCTTTGAATAAGCACTTGGCCAAGGTCTAAGGTTTCAGGGTTCGGCGATTCAATTTTAGGTTTGTAGGGGACCATGACGAGGAAATCACATGTTTCTTGTGGTCGAGGAAATCACATGTTTCTTGTGGTCACATAGTTGATTGGGATCCCTTCGAAAGGGTCCCTTGGTTTAAAGGGCCATGATTTTTATTGGGGATCCCTACAGCGAAAAGCAGCGGGTTGGCTAAGCAGTGTTAAGTTTGCGACATGACGCTTCATGCTCGCTGGAGCCTGTAGCCGGAAGCGATAAAAACCACAATGCCGGAATCCCAAGACCCAAAGTATCCACCCGAACCTAGGCCCCGAAAAGTCACGAATGTAACGCAACGCCCTCGCTTAAGGCGGCAGTTCTCTGAACGAAAGCCGGCCTAGCCAAGCCCGCATCGCTAAAACCATAGTGTGTAAGTGACATGTAGTCCAAAACTACAGTGCTGAGTACATCTCCTGATCCTTCAAGTCGCGGTTGCGGGCCAAGGTTTCGAAGCCCTCAGTACCTCTTGATACGAAGTTGTTGCAGGAAGTGTGGCAACTAGCTTTCTATACTTAAATGCATTTGACTGGATTCGACGGCGCTCGATTCTCGAGGAACCTTATTAAGCGAATGCAGGGAGAACCTTCATAAAACGAATCCAGAGGCCCTCAATATTTACAGACTGGACTAGATCTTACAAGAATTGTCATTTTTGTTGAAGCGGTCAGGACTAAAGAGCCTTGCAAAACTCATGCAGAAAATCATAATCGATTGCAAACCGAAGAAAATTTGATAATAATATGATCTGAAATTGCATATATTCTGATATATCATATACCGTGATAATTTTTCAGATGTTGATGAATTATTTTCCACAATAGGCAGCGTTTTCACATTATATAGATTGGATTCTATATATGTTAAACAATGATCGTATCCATTCGCGCGTTCTCGTACGAAGACCTGATCTTTATAATCTTACGTTTATAAGCAGAGCTCCAATTGCGAAAATAAGATAATAAGAAGTGGGAAGGTATAAGAAGGTTGTTCTTAAATTGGCACAGTTTATTATAAGATTTTTTGTTGATATAGCCGAGCTTCTAGTAGAGCTACTGCCTTTAGAGACTTAATAAAAAAGAATTATCGATGTTTAGGACGTAAATTTTATATTTCGAGAAAGGTCCACGAGAGACAAAAATTTTTTCATATTGATAAATTTTTGCTTCTGAATACTTGAAGGGCGGGGCCGGGGGAACGAAAGCTAGCCGAGGCTAGCGGCGGGGTCTGCGGTTTTGGGGGGTTGCTGCTGCTGCTGCAGTTGTTGTTGTTGTTGCAGCTGTTGCTGTTGTTGTTGCTGCTGCTGTTGTTGTTGCTGCTGCTGCTGGTGTTGTTGTTATTGCTGTTGTTGTTGTCGTTGTTGTCGTTGTTCTGGTTGTTGTGTTGTGGTTGTGGTTGTGGTTGTTGCTGCTGTTGTTGATGATGTTGCTGTTGTTGTTGTTGCTGTTGTTTTTGGTGGTGGTGTTGTTGGTGTTGGTGTTGGTGTTGTTGCTGCTGCTGCTGTTGTTGTTGTTGTTGCTGTTGTTGATGTTGTTGTTGTTGTTGGTGGTGGTGGTGGTGTGGGTGTGGGTGTGGGTTTGGGTGTGGGTGTGGGTGTGGGTGTCGGTGTCGGTGTCGGTGTCGGTGGTGGTGGTGGTGGGCCGGGAGGGGGAAGGAAGAGGTAGAGGGAGAGGGAGAACGGGGAGAGAGGGAGAGAGGGGAGAAGGAGAGGAGCGGTAGTGGGAGCAAGATCGCGAGAGAGAGAGGGAGTAGACGAAAGGAAGAGAGAGAGAAAGAAGGAATAAGAGAGATAAAGCGGGAGAGAGGAAGAGAAAGAGAGAGGGAGAGAGAGAGAGAGAGACTTTTTGTAATTTTGAAAATCGCAAAGTTAAGTGGGCATTTGTACTATAGGGCGAACGAGAAAGATTTCACGACCGGCATCACTCTAATATAATTCTTGGTTGAGTATCAAGACGAAAACATAGGATATAACAATTCTCACTCAGGATCCGGGAGCACGTAGGATGATATACTTCAGCCGAATTATTATCTTCTGCACACCACCAGGTGTAAGACGGGCTTCTCGAGGGGGCCGACGGCTTCCTTATAAGGGCCGAATATCCCCGCCCACCCGTAGAATTGTGGCTAGGCTCAGTTGAGAAAGCCGTCAACTCCTGCATGGTAGCACAAGGTGCAATTCGTGAATTGGCCATGAAGGTTCTGTAGTGCCCTTGCTGGGACGTCGACCCAAGGTGTAAGACCTCTGCAACCAGGCTATACGGAGTCCACTGAACAGCATGATCTGAGCCAGTGAACACTGGGAAGCTGGCACGCTGCATGGCTTTGCATGGTACTCTCGTCCGATTTTTGCCCCTGGCCACACTGGCATATCGAGCTAGGGTAACCAGCAGAAATTCTGGGGCACAGAGAAGGCATGCGGGATTTTTTGTTCGTGCCAACAAGTGATGCACTCCTACACGGTGGTGTCGTGAGTGCGTCTGGGCAGTTGAAGATCAATACTGATGAGGCCTCGACATATCGGCCGACGAGCCGCTACGGAGCCAGGAAGTGGCCTTGCTTCCCAGCGGCACTGCAGGTGGGGCAAGCAGTTTTCTGTAAGTAGGTGCCGGAGAAACTCCATACAGTCCTGTTGCCGGTGCAGTGACGACCAGGAGCGCAGCAGTGATCCCCATGCAGGGATAGTTGGCAGCATGAGGCCATCATGGGATTCGACTTCGGGCGTATTGCGCAGGAGACTGCTCAGAGAGTGCTCCAGTGGTGTGGCTCCCTGTAAGGGGCCAGCAGG
>BGNK01001091.1:87972-111698 GCA_003297005.1 Symbiodinium sp. clade A Y106 | reverse complement strand
GGCCTACAGGAGTGTATGGCGGGGTATTGATTAGGAGAGCTGGAGCTGCCGGGGACAAAGCAACAGCTGCCTAGGGTGCCCTTACCTAGTCGGCAGGCCTGATGCGGTTCTAAGACAGAAGAGATAGGGGAGCTTAAGGCTATGCAAGGAGTCGAGGTGCACGTGGGTCTCGGAAGTGCCAACCCTTGATCATCTAAAAGGTTTGCCAAGCAGAGATCGTGGAAACATTGCAGACCAGTTCTGCAGGGAAAGCAGAAGCTGAAGCCAAGATCCAGACGTAAATGCCAGGAGATGCGTACTCCAAGCGTCACGGAGACGAGGTCCTGCAAAAGAGCACGCAGAAGAGTCAGTCGACCTGAAAGAAACCATCGTAACACAGGGCCTCCAGTCCATGCAGCAGGTAAGAATCCTGAGGACATCACCAGGCCGCCAAAATCCAGCCAGCAACATAACGGAGGGCTACAGAAGCGGCTCCCTGGCAGGGCCGACTGAGTGACGAACCAGCAAGGTACCTGCAGCCAAAGGAAGAGATCTGCCATGGACAGAAGATCCGCGACCAGACTCAGAGAACTGCTCAGGACACCGAGGGCAGGAGGTCCAACCTTTGCAGCCGAATTTTCCTCCATAGCCACTAACCGGAAGAGCAAGGGTGCCCAGGCAGGAAGCTGGGTAGTCCGCCGCAGCAACCACGCAGCCGCTGCAGGCACAGCCAGCTCAGGGACTGCCTGATCGACGCGCTGAAAAAGCGCAAAGATGATGGCCTGAGGTGCAAGACCAGCGTTGAGAGTACAGCAGGTTGAGGCTGCGATGATGCGCGGTACGAGAAAAGACTGCCTACCTCGTGGTTTCGCACAAGTGTGTGGTAGCATAAGGAGGGCTGAGCCAGCCGCTCCCGCTGGACCTGAGGTGAGGTATCCAGCAACCCTCGCACCCCTCTCCTGATGGAGGGCACGCAAGGAGGTTAGGTCAAAACAAGACCCGGACTTGGGACCGGGCTCGGCCCGGACCGGCTTCCTTTGGAGGAGCCGTGCTGGAAAAGCGTCGCAGAGGCTCTGGCAAGCTGCGCGCTTGCAAGTCATGAAGTTGTGGAGCAGGCNACTTGGGACCGGGCTCGGCCCGGACCGGCTTCCTTTGGAGGAGCCGTGCTGGAAAAGCGTCGCAGAGGCTCTGGCAAGCTGCGCGCTTGCAAGTCATGAAGTTGCGGAGCAGGCGACGCGGGCTCCCTAAGCCGGGGCCGTGACCAGCATCCAAGCAGCGAGTCCATAGTGCGCAGGTCCAGCACAGATCCCGCCTTGGTGTCGCCACGAAGTTCCGAGGCCAGAGCAGCTCCCTGAGAGGGGCCGAAAGCCTCGTCATGCCTGCGCTGAGCGTTTGCCTCCGCCAGCCGATCGTAACTCTTGAGAGGGAGGGAGCGGCGACGAGGCTTCCGTCGAGGGCCCAACCTGGACAGCAAGAGCTGCTCCTCAGGGGTGTCAGGTGTGCAGTCCATGTTGTAACACGTATCAGAAGACCTGTCGGCTNGAGGGAGGGAGCGGCGACGAGGCTTCCGTCGAGGGCCCAACCTGGACAGCAAGAGCTGCTCCTCAGGGGTGTCAGGTGTGCAGTCCATGTTGTAACACGTATCAGAAGACCTGTCGGCTCCGGGCTCCCTGCCGGGGCCGGCTTCAAGGCAGGACGGGATTCCCATCCAAGGAGATCCGATCTTGTTGTATTCCTTGCGTTCCTTGGTGTTCCTAGATGCTTCTTGGCACCCGGCAGGATCATCCGAAGGGGAATCAGGCTGGCCATCACACAGAGCAACTTTAGTAGCGCGCTCGGACGACGCCATGTCATACGGCACCCGGTGTTATATACAAAGCTCTGCTTGTAGAGCCGGTCTGAGCCGGGGTGCTTAGAGAGAGAGAGAGAGAGAGGGGGAGAGGGGGAACGAGAGAGCGAGAGAATGAGAGAATGAAAGGGCGAGAACGCGTTGGAGGGAGAGGAGGGGGAGAGAGAGAGAGAGGGGTGGTATTTCTATTAATTTTTTTCTTCTCTGCTTGTCTTTAGGTTGATATATATACACATGCGATATAGGGAGTAAAGTCTTTGTAATACGCGATATAGGGAGTAAAGTCTTTGTAATATAATCTTGGCGATAGAAAGAGAAAGAGAGAAGGGGAGGAAGTGAGAGAAGAATGAGGAGAAACGAAAGATATTAGAAAGGGTACGAGAGGGAGGGAGGGAAGGAATATCTTTATTTAATGAATATAAGAAACTTTATAGAGAAATAATCGATATGATATTAGGAGGGTTCGGAAATAGTAGTCTCGTGGTATGATATTAGGAGGGTTCGGAATAGTAGTCTCGTATTATTAGAACGCGTACGGAATTATGGTGTCGTATTATATTTGATTTTATTGATTTTTCTATTCGGGCAGAGGATTTATTGATATGGAGCTTTCGGAAATTTAATATTCGATTCTAGATTTCGTTGGAGATGAACCCAAAAAATTAAGAATTTGTTCCTAAAAATTAGTATACCCTAAGGTTCTTAATATTGAAATAATTTGAATTTTATGAATTCCGCCTGGGTAGGGGGTAAGGTTCTTATATAAGATATTACTTATAAGAAATACATAATAAAATGATTCGTTTATGGATCGCACGAAAGCGATTAATATTTCGTGGAAATATAGAATTTCTTTATATTGGGATAGGATATAGAGCACGAATTTAGTATTTATTATTGGGCACGAGGCTAATGCCTTAGTTCTTTCCAGTATTGAAAGAAATTCGTAAAATTTTAAGATAAAATATGCCTTCATATAGATGAACGAAAATTTTAAGATAAAAAATACCTTCATATAGATGAATAAAAATTCGCAAAATTTTAAGATAAAATATTCATTAATATCTGATCTCTTGAATGCGGGCACTAGATTCTATAATAAGATGAACGAAAATTCGCAAAATTTTAAGATAAAATATTCATTAATATGTGGTCTCTTGAGGGGGAGGGGGGGGGCACTAGATTCTATTGAAAATATCTTCTTATTTCTATTTCTCTATTTCAAAAAAAATTAGATATCAATATCATATAATGATTATATAGATTATATTTAGTCGAATTCGGAATTCCTAGTTGATATTGATATTATTATAGATCTACGAGATTTATGAGATTTGCGGGATCTTAGGATATATAGGGTCCGTAGGGTCTGAGCATTATTTAGAGATCTGGTGGCTGGCTCCTTGTTGCTCAAGATTTCGATCTTTTTCTTATTGTTATGAAATGATATTCTCCTTGTTATTGATAGCCGGTCTGCGAGGTTTATGAGATTTATGGGATCTATAGGATTTGTAGGGTCCGTAGGGTCTGAGTACTATTTGGAGGTCTGATGGCTGGTTCTTTACTATTCACGACTTCGATATTTTTATCATTATTATATGGTTGTTGATGTAGTAGAACCCGGAGTTCTTAGTTGATATTGATATTATCACTGATATTGATTACGATAGGTCTGCGAGATTTATAATAAGATTTGAGGGTCTGCAGGATTTGATATAATAATTATTATCGTTATTGAAATTATGATTATTAAGGGATAATCAAATTCTTCAGATATTGATCGGCGAGAAGAGAAATAGAGAGAGAGAGAGAGAAATAAAGAGAAATAGATAAAAGAAAAAAGAGAGAAAGACAGAGAGCGAGAAAAAAAGAGATCCCAAATCGCGTGATCTTCATAAAAATAAGGATAGTCTACGTAGCTTTTGCAAAAAAATAGACGACCCCCCCGTAGTCCGTATGACCCAGCATATAGACAGAGAAAAAGAGAGAGAAAGAAAGAGATAGAGACACGCGTGACCCACGCGAATATAAGAATTCCCCGCGTAGTCTACGCGCGGCCGCCGTGGCTCACGCACAGAGATAGAGGGAGAAGAGAGAGAGGGAGAGATAAAGAGAGAGAAGGAGAGAAATAGAGAAAGAGAGAGAAAGAGAGAGAAAGAGAGAGAAAGATAGAGAAAGAGAGAAAAAGATAGAGATAGAGAGAATCAAAGAGATAGAGAAATAGAGAAATAGAGAAATAGAGAAATAGAGAAATAGAGAAATAGAGAAATAGAGAAATAGAGAAATAGAGAAACAGAGAAATAGAGAGATAGAGGGATAGAGAGACGGAGAGACGGAGAGATGGAGAGATGGAGAGATAGAGAGATAGAGAGATAGAGAGATAGAGAGATAGAGATATGGAGAGATAGAGAGATGGAGAGATGGAGAGATAGAGAGCTAGAGAGATAGAGAGCTAGAGAGATAGAGAGATAGAGAGATAGAGAGATAGAGAGATAGAGATATGGAGAGATAGAGAGATGGAGAGATGGAGAGCTAGAGAGATAGAGAGATAGAGAGATAGAGAGATAGAGAATAGAGAGATAGAAGATAGAGAAAGAGAGAACGACCGACCCACGCGACCCATGTAAAGATAAGGATATTCCGAATGGATCACGCATAATCAAATAGCAGATCTCTCCGCAATGGTCCGCGTGCCGAGAGAAAGAAAGAAATCAAAATACAAAAATAAAAATAAAATTGGAGAAAAATAAGGAGGAGAAAGAGAGGATGAGAGAGAGAGGATGAGAGAGAGAGAGAGAGAAAGAAGAAGCGGTCCGTGCGATCTATAGGATAAATAGGAATGAATTCGTACGAAGATAAGATCAATCTATATGATCTTCTTATAAAATAGGCAGAAGATCTCTTCCCGACGACTCCCGCGACCCGTACGAAGAGAGAGAGAGAGAGAGATAAAATCTATTTAGCATGAAATTTCAGGAAGAAATAGATAATATTTATTATAAATCTTTCGATATGAATATTTTCAGCTATGAAAGTGGGAAAGAAATATTCAGCCATGAAAGTGGAAAAGAAATATAAATAATATTTAATATAGTTCTGATATGCTATATATTATCGATCATATAGGTGCGAAAGGTTCATAATAAATATTTAGCATGATTATCTCGATTTGTATATTTCCAATTTTGAAATTGAGAAAGATATATAAATAATAAAATCTCTGGGATCTCTTTGCAGGTTCCTAGCTAGAACGAAAATTTTCCCAATACATGGCCACAATTTATTCAAAGAAATTTAGATCGATACGTATGGCCACATCTATATGCAAGGAATTCTCTGCAGTCGCTTAATAGCGCTGCAGGCTTTATGTCGCGTATTTAGTTATTTCTCGGTTATCCATGATATCTGAGCGAAATATTTCAGATCGCTTCTAGAGATGGCACAGAGCAACGAATTTGTAGGCTCAATATGGGGCACCAACCTCTGAATAAAGATTATATAAGTAGGGAAAAAAGCTGGAGCTTGAAAGAGGTGCTAGCAAATATCTTATAACGACCCATCGGCGGGTCCAGATTTGATTGAGGATCACGGGCTCCAGAACCATCCTAGAATTTCAATTAAATATCTGAGGCAGCGAATATAGTATATCCGATCCCAGGCTAGACCTCCCCGCATATCGAAAAAGAGAGAGAGAAAGATAAAGAACGAGAAAAAAAGAGAGCGATAGAAAGAGATAAAATAATAAAAATATCGTAACAAATCGAGCCAATACAAAAATATGAGATCCAAAGAGATATATAATGAAAAATAATAATATCTAAGGAGTTAAAAGAAATAAAAAGAAGAGAGAGAGAAACAAATCACGAAAAAGAAAATAAAAAGAGGTTCAAAGATATAAAGATCCAGAGACCTAGATCAGATAAAAGAAAGAGAGATATAAAAATAAAGACCTAGAAAAATAAAGGCATAAATACAGAGAAATATGAAAGCAATAAAATATAAATATTCAGAAATATAAATATAAAGATATAAAATTATAGAGAGAGAGATATAGAAAGAAAGACAAAATTCAGAGACCGAAGATATATAAGAAGACAAAAATACAGAGAGATATAAAGACACATAGAGACACATAGGGAGATACAATGAGATACAGAGAGATACAGAAAGACATACACAGAGAGATACAGACAGATACAGAAAGACGGAGAGACAGACAGAGAGAGACACAGAGAGAGAGACACTAAGAGAGAGAGAGAAACAGAGAGAGACACACAAAGAGAGACACAGAGACAGACACAGAGAGACACAGAAAG
Source organism: Symbiodinium sp. clade A Y106 (assembly GCA_003297005.1). NCBI lineage: Eukaryota > Dinophyceae > Suessiales > Symbiodiniaceae > Symbiodinium > Symbiodinium sp. clade A. The sequence goes on along the minus strand of BGNK01001091.1, from coordinate 105,554 downwards.
ACACACAAAGAGAAACACAGAGTAACACCTAGAGAGACACATAGAGAGACACAGACAGACACAGGGAGGCAAAGAGACAGAGAGACTAGAGACAAACACAGAAAGAGAGACAGACAGAGAGAGACAGAGACAGAGACAGAGACAAAGACAGAGACAGAGACAGAGACAGAGACAGGGACAGGGACAGGGACAGGGACAAGGACAGGCACAGGCACAGGGACAGGCACAGGCACAGGCACAGGGACAAGAACAGGGACAGACACAGCGACAGAGACAGAGACAGAGATAGAGACAGAGAGAGAGACAGAGAGAGAGAGAGAGAGAAAGAGAGAGAGAGAGGTAGAGAAGGCACCCCTGCGGTCCGCGGGGGGCCTAAGCGCAGTTGTTGGTGTTGTTATTGTTGTTGTCGTTGATGTCGTTCTTGTCGTTCTTGTCGTTCTTGTCGTTCTTGTGGTTGTGGTAGTGGTTGCCGTTGGGGTTAGGGTTGTTGTTGTTGTGGTTGCTCTTGTTATTGTTGTTATTTTGGTGCTGGTGTCGGTGCTGATGTTGTTGTTGTTGCTGGTGTTGTTGTTGTCGTTGTTGTTTGCGGGATATGCGGGGTCCGCGCGGGGGGTCTGCGGTTGCGGGGTCTGCGCGGTATGCCAGTGTGCGGGATCTGCATGGCTTATGGGGTCTGCAGGGTTGGCGGGGTTTGCAGGGTCTGTGGAGTTTGTTGGGTTCGGGTTTGTCTGCGAGGTTTGCGGGGGCTGTTTTGTCTTGCTGCCGCTGCTGCTGCTGCTGCTTGTGTTGCTCGTTGTCGTTGTGGTTGTCGTTGTCATTGCTGTTGTGGTTGTTGTTATTGTTGTTGATTGGGCCGTCGGTAGATTTCGGAGTTCCCATCATTTCGACGGCTCCGAAAACTAGAAATTCTGATAATCTAAGGTTTTTCAATCCTGGCTGCTGGTAAAAGGAACATTCGTATGCAAATTCAACGATTTTCGTATTTTTGCAGGCCTCCACCAATTTCTGTGGCTCCCACCCCAAATTTGAAGCTGATTTCTGGCTACAAAATGAGCCATTTACTCTTGCCTGTCGGTGGATCTCGGGGTTCCCCCCACTTCGACTTCCAAAGGCCATAATAAAAACCCGGAAAATTTAAGAAATTCCAGGATTTTCGTGTTTTCGTGTGGTTCCACCAAATTCTGCTCATTAAATGTGCTATTTATTGTGGTCCGTCGGTGCATCTCGGGATTCCCCCCATTTCATTGTCTGCGGAGTCCGCGCAGGCGGTCTGCGATCTGCATGGTTTGTAGGGTCTGCAGGGTTTGTGAGGCTTGCGGGGTCTATGGAGTTTGCGGGGGTCGGGTTTGTCTGCGGGGTTTGCGGGGGTCTGTTTTGGATTGCTGTTGTAGCTGCTGCTGCCGCTGCTGCTGCTGCTGCTGCTGTTATTGCTACTGCCTGTGCTGCTTGTGTTGCTGTTACTGTTGTTGTTGTCGTTGTCGTGGTTGTTGTTGTGGTTGTTGTCATTAGTGTCGATGTTAGTGTGGGCGTTGATATCGGCGTTGTTGTCGTTGTTGTTGTTATTGCTGTTATTGCTCTTGTTGATCTGCGTGGTTTGCGGGGTCTACAGGGTTTGCGGGGGTTTGCGGTGTTTGTGTGGTCTGTGGGGTTGGTTCGGGTTTGTCTGCGGGGCCTGGGGTCTGCGGGGTTTGCGGGGTTTTCAGGATTCGGGTTTGGCTGTGGGGCTCGCGGGGTCTGATTTGATATTATTCTTCTTGTTGTTGTTGCTGTTGCTGTTGCTGCTGTTGTTGTTGTTGCTGCTGTTGTTGCTGGTGGTCTTGTTGATGCTATTGGTGGTATTGGTGTTGTTGCCGCTGCCGTAGTTGTTGTTGCTGATCCTGTTCTTGTTCCTGTTGAAATTGTTGATTTTCCTCTTCTTGATATTGTTGGTGTTGTTGTTGATGTCGTTAATGTTCTTGCTGCGCTATTGCTACTGTAGTCTTATTGTTCGTGTTGTTGCTGTTGCTGTTGCTGTTGCTGTTGCTGTTGCTGTTGCTGTTGTTGCTCCCGCTGAATTTCTTGCTGTTATTGATGTTGCTGTTGTTGATATTGATGTCGATGGGGTCTGCAGGGCTTGCAGGGTCCGCTGGGTCTGCGCACTGATTGGGGTCTGTTGGTTCCTTGCTTTTCGGGTCGTCGATATTGTTGTTATTGTCGTTGGTGGCGCTGCTGCTGCTGCTGCTGCTGCTGTTGTTGGTGATGGTGGTGGCGCAGCTGCTATTGTAGCAGGTGATGTCGTTGTTGTGGTTGCTATTATTATTAGTGCTGTTTTTGCTGCAGCTGTTGCTGCTGTTGCTGTTGCTACTGCTGGTGTTGCTGATATTATTGCTGCAGTTGTTTGTTGTTGACTCCGATATGATGTAAAAGCGCAAAACCGACATGCCGTTTGCATTGGTCTTTCAGCATTTCCTATACTCGAAATGCCTTTCGCATCGGTGTCGTCGTTGTGGTGGCGCTGCGGCCACTGCTGCTGTAGTAGTTGTTGTTGTTGTTGTTGTTGTTGGTGGTGGTGGTGTTATTGTTGTAGTAGTAGTTGTTGTTGGTGTTGTTGTAGCAGTAGTAGCCGCCACGGATCACAGAAGGCAGTGTAGCTGCGCTAACCAGGCCAGGGGTGCAAACTCTAGAGGCTCGCAACAGGCTCCTTTCCTGGTAAAGGTTGTCCGACCGACTGAGCCATATAGCGTGCGCCCCAGCCTAAAGCCTCTGTGGTCGGCCGGGTCCCAATTCCCGGGACTCGCAGCTAACGTCGCACAAGACAGCAACGAGGTAAGCGGTAGGGTTTCCACCAGTCCGCGCGGTGGAAGGAGCAGTACTTGGGTCACTCCTGGTGTTGCGAAACTAGCGGATGGCGCNCTCGCAGCTAACGTCGCACAAGACAGCAACGAGGTAAGCGGTAGGGTTTCCACCAGTCCGCGCGGTGGAAGGAGCAGTACTTGGGTCACTCCTGGTGTTGCGAAACTAGCGGATGGCGCACCGATTATGCCTCAGTGTTTTTCTCCCGCCGAAGCTCTTTTGTTTACAAGAGGACCTGCAGCACGCAGCAAGCCAAGGAACAGTTCCAGTCGTCAGTTGGCCGTCTTCTGAACTTGGGTGCCTGACAGGAAGCTGTCGAGACGAGGCCTCGTTCCTTGGCTGTCTTCGATTTTTCCACTTCTGGACAAGATACCCAGGGACAGCTGAAGCATTTTTNCTGAACTTGGGTGCCTGACAGGAAGCTGTCGAGACGAGGCCTCGTTCCTTGGCTGTCTTCGATTTTTCCACTTCTGGACAAGATACCCAGGGACAGCTGAAGCATTTTTCGGCGCAGTTATGTTGGCACTTTGGTTTTGCGCTTCTGCGAGCACTCTCTTACAAGAAGGACCCGGGTCGCCTGTGCATGTTGAGCAGTCTGCTCTGGACACTACACCTTTTTCCAAAGGCAGAGTAGATTGCCGCCGACTGCGACAAAGACAGTACGATCGAACTCCTCCGCTATCGTTGAGAATCTTTTGCGCAGCACCGCTTCTAAGTTGCCAGCGCCTGGGAACAAGTCGAACACGGGAGAGGATGCATGCAGCTACATGACCTTCGGCTCGTAAGTATCCTCCCAATGCTGGCCCCGATGTGCGCCCCAGCGTCTTCTCTTGCTATGGGGTGCCCTTGAGGGCCTGGGAAGGCTATCCTCTCTTGAGGGGGAGGCCTGTCCATAGGCCGCCGGGCCAGACTTGTTTTCAAGACAAGGAGCACACCGTGGACTCAGGTTCAGAAGAGCAGGCCTACGTCTTCAGTCCCGCCACGCTGTCTACCTTGGTACGGCTCCACGACACATCTGGGTACAGTCGTTAAGCGGACGCGCTTGCTGTGNAGGTTCAGAAGAGCAGGCCTACGTCTTCAGTCCCGCCACGCTGTCTACCTTGGTACGGCTCCACGACACATCTGGGTACAGTCGTTAAGCGGACGCGCTTGCTGTGCTATGGGTGTCGGACTACGGCTACGGCCCTCCCAGTTGTGTTCGTTATTATCCCGCTACCGACGGGGTCAGGCAGTGCTAGGAGTGACGGCCTTTGCGCTCTGACGACGAACCATCCCTACGGCCCATCGCTGGTAGTCGGGAGTTACCTAGTGTGGGACGCCACTAGACGGGAATTCCGGGATACGGATCTTCTGAGTACGACAGGAATTGCCGGGCAACGCCTGTGCAACAACGAGGGCACCGCCCTAGGGAACTGATGGCAAAGTCCAGCGACCTGTCTCCTTATAGCAAGTGCTCAAAGAGCTGCTGCTGCACTGCACAGTATGCGGTGACACTCTTTTCCCCTAGGCCCTTCTTTTCGTTAGTTTCTAGCTAAGGCTCCTTTTTTCCTTCTCTGAGGATGTCGGCAGGTCAGCTACTAAGGGGCGGCGCTAGCTTACGGCACGTCTCGAAGTTTCTGATTCGCCCGCTATGAGCAAAGCCCGCTCGCTCAGCGTCCAATAATTGTTGTAGTAGTTGTTGTTGTTGCCGTTGTTGTTGTTGTTGTTGATGTGGCTCTTGTTGTTGTTGTTGTTGATTTTAATGTTGATATTATTATTATTGTTGTTGTTGCTGTTGTTGTTGCAGATGTTGTCGTTGAAGTTGCTGTTGCTGCCGGTATTGTCGTTATTGTTGTTGTTGTTGTTATTATTGTTGCTGTTGTTGTTGAAGAATCTTTCGTATCGATGGCGTCGGTGTTTCGTGCGTGTGTGGGGGAGGGGGGAGTTGGCGGAGTGGGTGGGGAGGGGGGGGGGCCTGTTTTTGCTGAGATATTCAGAAACGTAGTCGAAGCGAAAGTTAGCGCGAACTTTCGTAATAATAAGAATATATTCTAATATATAAACAATAAGTCAAGAATCATATATAATTCAAGAATCATATATTTAGTTTACAAGGAAGAATATTCAATAAATAAACTTAATTTATAAGCGTGAGTGGCCGCGTCGGTGCTCGGTTGAGCTGGGTAATAGTGCCAGTCTTTGGCCAGTCCGCACCCGCGCAATTTCGTCCATGCCAGGATTTCTAGACGTTATCTTCGGGTCTCCGGGCGTTTGGGATTTTCCAATATCGAGGCCGGAAAATTCTCACGACAAACACAATCATTGAACCCCATAAACAAAACGCTTTCCGGAATTGATACGTCCGCGGATCCTATTTAAGATAGATAATCAGAGATTTCCAAAACATCGACGTCTAGATTTGAAATTTAAATTTGAAATTACTATTTAAATGAGACTTTCTTTAATAATTTAGTGCGCCCGCCACTTGCAGAAAACGACAGCCTGTTGCATCGCCGGTCGCCGGTCTTTTCCCAACCACTTCGCTCTCGTCTGTGCCAGCCCTTTCGAGGACAAGTCATGACCTCGGTTTAGGGTTTTGGGGCTTGTTTCGACGGCTTCTGGGATCGGAGAGCTCCGAAATGTGTCGGAGTGAACAAAGATCTGCTGGGCTAGGAGCTGTCAGCTGCTACTGCGAAGACTGCTGCAACTACCGCAGTTGCTACTGCTACTGCTGCCAATACCACACTCCCACACTTCCACACTCCCATACTCCCACACGGCCACACTGTGCCACTTTCCCTCTTTAAACTTTGCTTAACGCACGAATCGAACCGAAACTGGCCTCGTTTATAACAAACTTCAATCAACATGACAACAAAGAAGTCCCAGAAGCCTGTATTTACAAGCCAAGTATCATTGTATACCTCTTGTCTATGAAAAGCACGTTTTGCACAGCAAGCAGCTCAGCGGAGACGCGGGCTCGACGGATCTGCGACACAGTATCATGTACAGGGACATTTATGTTATTTGAGGATGAGGCTGCACGGCCAATACGACCAAAACAAGGATGAAGATTTGATTCTGCAAGTCTGCAAAGACGGGGTGGGTTCATGGCTGCCGTGTTCAGGGTATGCTTCCAGGCTTCCAGGGTCTACTCGTGGTATCCAGCAGTACTTCCAGCACAAGAAGAACATAATGACACGAACCTTCTGCAGTTCGTGCCACAACATGCCGACAGTGGTTCCACGAATTATCTGACCTTTCTTTGGATTCCAGTTTTGTAGACAAGCTCCAAACGCATGACTTCAGTAAAAGCGCTGCTTCTCTCTTTTTAACTTTACAAAACACACGAACCGCTCACGCAGCCCTGCGTGGATGCTCCGCAAAAGATGCCCGGAAAACTCTAGCCCACAAAGCCCAGACCCGAACATCTAAGACCGAAAAGACACCAATACATTTGGGTTGCGCAGCAGACATAAACACCCAAATCTACCCTGGGCCCTCAGCCTTTGAGCCAGACAATGTCCGGTGCCTCGCGGGGTCGGAGGATTCGAGGCCGGGGCATGTGGTCTGAACTTGGGCTTGGGGTTTCAGTGCTTGGGGTTTCGGGTTTGTGTCAGATCGCAGGCTTGACATGAGTCTTGTGGTCCGCTAATTTCTGATGGTGAGGTTCCGCAACCGGTGCCACTGATTGACAGCTCTGATTCAAAGGAAGGTCAATCATTTGCACTGCAACCCAGCTGGTCCTGCCAGATGCCAACTCCCGACTGGGCCTCTACTGCTCTGCTTGCATGTACGCACAAGATCGCTGACACTGCGTTTGCTGCATGGCTGGAAATGCTGAGATACAGCGATCAGCATTTCACGGGGCTTGTGTCTGCTGAATTTTTCCATGTTTTGTTAACGGAGCAGTCAGAACGTTCGTTGTTTTAGATTAAATCTGCTGAAGCCTTGCCGGATTTCGTACCGTATATGACCGACGGTGATATGCCAACCTCTACACCCCATCGTTTAAGGCATGATCAGCGCCGAGAAGCGCGGGCAGCTTGGACTGCCCGGCTCAATCCGGATGGCGCCCACAACGCGCCCCCTGACACAATAAGCCAATAAGCCCGGAGGATGCCGGGCATTTGCAAAAAAAGTTACAAGTCAAGCAACTGTACATATGGACCGTTTGGTTCGAATGTACTTGAGGTCATTCTATGCATTATGGCGGATCGCCTCGATCCTATCCCGTCCTCAAGTCGTCCCCCGCTGTTCTTCTGACCGGTTGTGTTCGTTGTCAATGATCACTTGGAGGCTGGAAATTCGACATCTTTGGAACAACCTCGCGTCTTGGTCGAAATGCTCTGCGCCGCGTTTGGCCGTTTGAGTTCTTCTTCTGTGCTTGCATGTTTTCTGCTCGCCCAATAACATCAAATTGGGGTTTGCATTTGCTGTGGGGCTGGGGTATGGTGGTCTGGATTGGGCTGATAGTTATACGGGGCGGGACGGCGGCGGGTGGGCTGAGGCTGGTTGTCGGCTAGGCTGTCCGGATGGGGGTTTGGGTTGCACGGGGATGGACCGGATCTGTGTTTTTATGGTCCCTATGCGAAGCCTGCCGGCGCAGCAGCCGGCGCTGCTGCTGTTGCTGGGCCTCAAATGCATTGTTCCTTCCTGCAGGATCTACAAACTGCCTCTGCGTGAGGGTTTGGTGCCGATGATACGATAGTTGATGCTCACCTCACCGAGCTTAATGATGTTGTGGTTTCCTCGTAGATCGTGGAACTCGTAATTGACTACTGTATGCCCTCTTGCTCTCTCCGCTCCAATGCAGGCACGCTCGCAGAAGCTTGTTTTGCTCGCACTAGCTCAGCGAGTGGTCTGTGCAAGGGGAAATGGCTCAGGTCTCCTTGGGTCGAAAGCGTGAATAGCTTATAGCTACCTGGCAGTACGAGCATGAGCTGGGTCTTGAGCCACAAAGTTGCGTTTGAGGCGGAGCACTCGAAAGAAAGTAAGTACAGTACGGTCCGCAAAGCAGTCCCGCACGGTATGGTTCACAAAGTGAGACCATACGCTATGTACATGGATGACCATGACATCGGTGATGTGCAACGCAGGATGGGGTAGGGGTATGAGTTTACTGTTGCCTTCAGCGAAAACGCCTTTGTTGAAAAACGGTTGTACCGCATGGGGTCCGAAAGCTTCCCCTGAGTCACGGACTTACTTCCGCTTGACTTAGGCCGACTATCCCTAGGTTGATTATAGGACTGAAGCCTCAGGTGCACTTGTGCGTTTAGAGCTGTTGGCTCGTATGTTGGGTCTGCTTTACATCCACCTTGTTAACATCAATGCGTCTACCCGGCACCTGAACCCTCGCCGACGACACTCACACTATCTGCCGTACTGTACTATAGTGGCTTGTCCTCTTTTTTCTGCTAAGAAGGTGTCGGATTTAGATACACTGTTTCGCAGGGCCTGCAGGAATTCAGGCTAGCCACAAGAATTTAAACCGAAACGTTGACCCAACGCAAACCACGCATCACAAATGTGAGCACATATCTGCTGAGAGGCACCAGCTACACATTGCAGAAAGCTACCAAGCCACAAACGACCCAAATCCAAGCAGAACGCTACAACCACCAAACACAACTTTGACAGAACACGTCCGGACAAAAACCAACCACACAACAAGGTGGCGTAGGTCTCGGCCCCCCGCGTTTGAGGAGCCGTCTTAGCTCCTCGACCACGATGGCTTTCGTGGTGGGCCCCGCGCGGTCCGAGCGAGCGACCTACAACAAGGTTTAAGCCCCTGGGCTTCAGGGCTCAGGAGCTGTATGACGGCTTTTGAGAGTAGACTACAGTGTCAGTAGATTTGGTGGTGAGAGGTTGGCAAAGTCAATTTGGCCGGAGGCTTGCTGCTGTCTGTTCCGAGATGTATGATGCCTTAACAGCCTTAACATATGGACCATGGAGATGTCCTTCAACCGTAACGGGGTTTCGTACTGTAGGACCTGGCTTGGGGCTGAGCAGCTTCGGGCTTGTATAAGGATGAAGCTTCGGGGTACCGTCAAGGGGGCCCACTACAACAACAAATAACTGCACTCCAGCAACTATTTCTCTCTCTTGTTAGGCACGGGCTTGGCAACTTATGCCCGAACCTGAAACTCTCGACACTAGGTCATGGCTAGCTGGTTTGCAGCCATATCCCGAGCAAAGCCAGCTTGGATGGCTACCGAGTCATGTAGGAAAATACCCATTCCCTAAATCCGGAGCTGCTGCACCCCATTCTTTCCAGTCCTGACTGCAGCCTCGATGAGGCTGTAGCCTAACATCAAAACGAAAAAACTTGCCAACCCCTCCACATGAAACACTGAGAGCTGTAGAGGTACACAACGTGCATAGAGAGAAAGGTCTTGTGGATAGTAGCTTCATAACCAGAAGCTATGCGGCCCTCGTGTGCAAAAAGTGCGCGCAGTCACACAGATTCGGCTTGGGGAGTGCGTAGGTGAGAGGGGGATCCCATTGAGGGGCGAAGTCAGCGAACCGAGAACCGGGATCATATATGGTCACACCCCCCCCCCTGATCCACCCCAGCCTTCTTGTCAATTTCCTGTGCATTCTTCTGTCCCAAGATGCTTAGTCCTAAAGTCCGAATCTATCGGTATTTCACCTACCTAAAGTTGAGAGTGTCGAGTTGGAGAGCTAGGTGCTTTCCGTGTAAAAGTGGCATGCTTGGGCGTCCTCCAACAGCAACGGCGAAGCTTCGAGCTGATGAACCTGGCGCATGCAGGCTTCCAACAAATCCTAGTCCGGACCCGGAACATGGCTCGGCTTGTATCTGCAACTTCCCCCGAACTCGTGACTCTCGGCACTCAGCTTCAGCAGGCTTTCCAATTTGAGGCTATTTGCATTTTTACTTGTGGAATGGTTGTGAATGTCTTGTGTTTGTGTGCTGCACGAGTTTTGTGTTTTTGTGCATGTTTACTTTGAGTGTGGCTGTTTGTGTCTTGATTTGTTTCACTTCTATTGTGGTGCCTTGGTGTGGTCTCCCAGTGCTGTTCGTTGCCTCGTGTTGGCAAGCAGGGGAAGGCCTGATTGTGGCAAAAACGCCAAATCCAATCGAAACAAAACGCTAAATGCACAAACCACCCAAACTTCTGAAAACAACATCCGTTCGCTGCAGCTCCGAAAAGCTCCAAACCTGTGCAGCGAGTTCGTCTTTCCAGGATTGTTTGCCACCACGGTGTGCACAAAGCGCTCTCGGAATCTCAACGTGCAATCAAATTCTCGATCGGGTCTTAACACTTAGCCGAAACATCTGTGCCGAACATCTACAGGAAATTGTTTGCCGCCGTTCCATTAGGATTGCATAGCCAGAAACACTATAAGACGATGAGTGTTTTTCCGGGTGTTGCTCAGATTCACCGTTCACACGGCCGAAACTACATGCGTCTCCCAACGCACGCCAAGCGCTCCCAAACATCCAAATTCAATGGCGACATTCCTGAAGTTGTGAGATGCGCAGGAACCGAAGATTGCGCCTGTCGGCGAAGCTGTTGCAACCTAAGTGCGGCAACTTGTTTCGGAGCCTCCTTCATGAGGCAGTCGCACTTGGCTCCGTGCTCGTTCTGCTGCTTGACGACCTGACAAGCTAACGCCTGGCATCCGCTTTGCGCGCAAGGCGAAAGCTAAGAGGGCATTGCCAAGGGCCTCAAGGGAGCCAGGCCGCTCGCTGGACCTCGCAAGCTTACTTCACACCAGCACGGCATAGCCTAAAGATTGTCACATGGCGCCTGTCACGGAGGCGATGCACTGTGGCCCATTGGACCTTTGCAGGAGGGTCAATGCTTGCGACTCGGATCATCTGCGAGGCGAGGCCCTGGCAGAGCTTTGCGGGACTGGAGCCACGCGCACAAAAAGAACCGACGTGCCGAAGCGATTCTACGTGTCTGCCCTACGGCGAGCTAGGTTGGGGCCTGCTTCATGCCGTGGTTTTCTGCGTGTTTGCCGAGCTTCACAAGGATCCACCAAGGACATTTAAATGCGTGAGGAAGCTGCTGATGCTTGGTTGTGGAGGCTTTCGGTGGAAAACTTCGGTGCGCATTGAAGCATTTTGGACACTCTTGTCAACTTGCTGTGGGCCCGACGTCTTTCCTGACATTGCTTCTGAGGACATGCACCCTACCAGCAGGATAAAATAGACTCGTGATCGACAGCCCGCAAGCCCGCAGGCCACAACATCAGTCTCTTTCTTGCGGCGGAGCGCGAACATCCGGTCATGCTCTGGAGCCAGACTTGTCAGACCTCTAGTCGCTTGCGGACTTCAGCCTGTTTCGGCTTTGACGCAGTCGGTTGCAAGAATTAGGAGGAGGATGAGGTTTTCCCCTCCCCTGAGACATGAAAGGGCTCGGGGTCCTGGGAATAAGCTTTGGAAGGCTTGGGCACTGCTTACGGGGCTTGGGTTGACAAGGGAAGTTCTTGTATGTTTCGTGTGGTGCGAATAAACTGCAAATTCGAGGAGCTGCTTAGCACATCTGCGTTGGGGCAAACGTTTGCGGCCTCTGACTTCCAACGTTCTTCATGTGACTCAGTTCACAACAGGCATCTACAGCCACTTTACACAGCAGCAAGTCAAGCAGTTCTTACGCGAAGCTCAGAACAGTCGGTCTCATTTTGACTTGGCGGTCGAACGAAGCTTTCTGCGGTGCANAGTTCTTACGCGAAGCTCAGAACAGTCGGTCTCATTTTGACTTGGCGGTCGAACGAAGCTTTCTGCGGTGCAAGCTAAGTCAAAGTCAGAAGACAGAGTTCGAAGCAACCACGCCGGTATTTGCATACGAGTAACAGAACCCAGTATATAAAAGGTACACCAGCTAACACAGCGTAAAGAGACGTACGGCGATGGAAGCAACGAACCTGCTCTCGCTGGGCGAAGCCACTAGGGCGGGCCGGGTGGGTGAAAAAAGCGAGCTGAACANAGTGGCTGTATCATAGCGGAATCACAAAGCCCTAAAGTGCTGATAGATTCGTTGTAAACAAAATTGAGTAAACACAATGATCGTTCACAACAGGCATCTACAGCCACTTTACACAGCAGCAAGTCAAGCAGTTCTTACGCGAAGCTCAGAACAGTCGGTCTCATTTTGACTTGGCGGTCGAACGAAGCTTTCTGCGGTGCANAAGCAGTTCTTACGCGAAGCTCAGAACAGTCGGTCTCATTTTGACTTGGCGGTCGAACGAAGCTTTCTGCGGTGCAAGCTAAGTCAAAGTCAGAAGACAGAGTTCGAAGCAACCACGCCAAGTAGATAACTGCCAAGACAAAAGGAGACCGAACGCTACAAAGTCGCCCAAAGCTAGAACGTGTTCGGTTGACTGCACAGCAGTGAAACCAGTGAGTGCTNCACGCCAAGTAGATAACTGCCAAGACAAAAGGAGACCGAACGCTACAAAGTCGCCCAAAGCTAGAACGTGTTCGGTTGACTGCACAGCAGTGAAACCAGTGAGTGCTGCGCGCGAAGAGGCTGTCTAAGGCAAACCTGGACTCACGGCCATAGCAGATACCACGAAGCGGAGAGATGTGAAACGGATGAAGCAAAACCGCAGAATAAAAAGGCTTTCATCATGTACCGAGGTCCAGGCAGCAAGTGACACATCGACAAGTGATGCGACTGCGCTCAGAAAGCGGGGAGCTGAAGTTGCAGGCCATATGCTTCGTTGATCCCGCAGGAAAAAGGTAGCCCACACCGACGGGGGAAGCTAAGCAACCGCGCGCCGCCAGCGGTACTACCTTGCGAGATTGCTTTTTTTTTGAGCCCATCTTGCAGACAGCCCACACCAACGGGGGAAGCCGGCAACCGCGCACCGTCAGGGACGGGGGAAGCCAGCGACCGCGCACCGTCAGCGGTACTGCCCAACAGGCTTTACGAAGCGTGGCCACAAGTTGTTGCGAAGCAGTTGCAAGCGTTGAAGCGAAGAGATGCCAACGGTACAAGAAAGACGCTGGCGCTGCTCAGGATACAGGCGGTTGCCAGAGCAAGGGGCTGTTCTCCGGCCACACCCTGACATCTGTCCTGAAGAACCACAAGCGCTCTAAAGACAGGCGAGTACGATACTGCATCTGCCACTTCGAAGCAAGTTGGGAAGTCCCATCCCAGCGAGACAACATATCGGCGTCATCATTGGCCACACCTGGGACGTGAGCCACCTCAAGAATGATGCCTGAGAGAGCGCTCAAGGAAGCAATCCGCTGCAAAAACATGCATACTGGATAAACCGTGGAAAAAAGCTTGTTAACTGATGATTCAGAACCCGTATTATCCGACAGTGTAGGCAGATGCAGCGCAAGGCGGCCTGCAGGCAGCAAGGTCGTGACCAGCATGAGCAGAGCATGTTGTGCTAAGATCTCGTAAGAAGTGATATCCCGCTGAGCTTGCGGCTGCATCTGAAGACCTAATGCCTGAAAATCCTGAACCACGAAGCTCTCAGAGAACTAAACCAGCGGGCTAGCAGCGTGCAACAAAGCAAGGCCACCTATACCAACCTTGTTGCCAGAAGCCATAGCATCAGCCGCGACCAGTATTGGAGTTGCGGAGGGAAGCGGCCGCAGGGCACGCAAGCGAGGTGAGCAAATCGCCCACCGCATCCAAAACTTAACAAACTCGCGGCTCGTATCGCTAAGCTTACGCTTCTCCGTGCGCGGATCAGCAATGCGAAGCCAGACCCGCTTCCCTGAAGGTTGAACAAGTTTGAGATCACTTCTACGGCGTAACTCCACATGCTTAGCCGAAAGGAGCTTGCCTCCCACCGGAATCCCCGAGCCAGCCGGACTGCTGACGAAATAGAGAGAATCATCAAGCGCATTTGCCAGCGACTGCCAATGGCCAGGGTTGAGGCTGAAGCTAGTTCCTAGGGGCCTAGCTAAATCGTCGTAGAGGCAGGATAACCAGGGTTTCAAGATTGGCGCAACATGCAGAAGCCAATGCAGCAGGCCTAGAAGTGATTGCAGGGCCTTAACCGTAGTTGAGCGATTTTCAAGTACAGCAATGCACGCAGTGACAAGCTTAGTCAACTTCTCAGGCGGCACACTGAAGACCTGAGCACGCAGATTGATGCGCCAGCCTATCCACCGCAGGCTCGGTCCCAGCTGCAGCTTGGGCCAGGATATTGGGACACCGAATGTTGCACAGAACGCGAGGAGTAGTGAGGCACACAATTCGATCACAGCACTGGCCTGTACCATGAAGATGTCATCTACATAGCCCCATAGGGCGTGTTGCACCCACAGCAAGACATGGAAGGTTCGAATAAGAAAGGCCGACACCCTCTGAAACCAGAGAGCGCTGAAGCTCCCCCCGAAGGGGGCTACTCGATAGAACCAGAGCTGGCCGGCGGCCTCGAAGCCTAGTAACCCTTGTTCGGAAGGCTTGATTCTGACAGTTTTGTGAGCCGCCCGAATGTCAAGGGAAAATCCAGCTAGCTCCGAAGAGGAGCCCCGCAGGGGCAGGCTGTTCATGACATCCTGAAGACCAGGTAGGGAGTACTTCTCCGGGATCACTACGGATGGATTTGTCCCCGACACCGTCGTGTCGACGATGAGGCGGGGTTTACGACCTGGGTCATCACTAAGCTCACCGCCGACGATGTTGCACTTGCCGATAGCTACTCTGTCCCCCCAGCGCTCACGAGCTGCCGCCATGTCTGGAACCGACAAGATCCAGCCCTCGCGAGCCTCCTTGGCCACAAGCTCAGCCAGCAGCTCCGGCTGGGAAGTAGCTTGCTGCCAATTGCCCTCACACACATGCAGCTCTTCAGCAGAACGTTGCCGGTCCTGCTGTACTGGGATGAAGACGTTGGACTTAGGTATGTCAGCTCATTCCCGGAGCTAGATTTCGCAATCAATCTTCAACAAACATATGTCGCAGTATCCAGATAATATTCCCAATACACTTATGTGGGAAAATGGAAATATAGAAACATAAGAAATTGTGAGCNCCACACGATTTTCGCACATGCGATCTGGGATTCAATTCGTGAAACGAGCATGCCACAGCACAAGCACGTGAGCCCCATTGGGCGAGGTCCACTGACCTGCAAGCGAGGAGAAGTTCCCCTCAGGGTTGGGCGGGCGGGAGAAAATTTCTCTCTTCATGCGAGGGCTCCCCCTCCCACCCACCCTTGGGCCAATGTGCGGAGCATCTCGCGATTAGTCAGACTGTCAGCGTAAGTAAAAGCTCATGCGAATGCCATGCGACATGAAAACATGTTAAAATTGAAGGATTGCGAAATCGAGTTTTTGGCCAATGCCAAAAAGCGTCGCTCGGGTATAAGACGTTAAGAACTTTGCTCCGNCATGAAAACATGTTAAAATTGAAGGATTGCGAAATCGAGTTTTTGGCCAATGCCAAAAAGCGTCGCTCGGGTATAAGACGTTAAGAACTTTGCTCCGCGCCGTTCTAAATCTGCTTATTCCCGGAGCTAGATTTCGCAATCAATCTTCAACAAACATATGTCGCAGTATCCAGATAATATTCCCAATACACTTATGTGGGAAAATGGAAATATAGAAACATAAGAAATTGTGNGGGCCTCTCTGCCCTACCTGTATGCACCTAGGCTCGCCTGATTCCATCCGAGATTTCAAAACTTCGAAAGCTTCACGATCTGAGTCGGACAGGCGATGCACACCCGAGTCTCGAACAAGGTTCCTCAGCGTGCTCAGGGCAAGCTTGCCCCTCCTCCCCATGATCTGGGAGTCAGCATACTGAATCCTGCCAAACAAGCTGTCAACCTCTCGAGTAATCACCTGGCCTGAAGCAAGAACNTTCCTCAGCGTGCTCAGGGCAAGCTTGCCCCTCCTCCCCATGATCTGGGAGTCAGCATACTGAATCCTGCCAAACAAGCTGTCAACCTCTCGAGTAATCACCTGGCCTGAAGCAAGAACTTGCGCGACCGACTCAGAAATCTCACGGGCTCGGTCGGGCTTATTAGCAACAAGGACACAAGAGAAATCCTTAGACCTAAGATCTAATCGGACCCCGAGCAGATCATAAACAGCCGAGAAAGGCAGCTCCTTGTCTTCGGAGCACGAAAAGCCCAACAGGCGCATAAGCTTGCGTATCGTCTTCTCGGTGTTGGATGCGAGCATGCTCATCTCAAGAACGGGATAATCATCATAGTAGTTGCAGACAAGACATCTCAACTCAACCAGGATGCGATGGATCAAGCGGGAAACTCTGTTGAATTGGCCCACACTGGCCAGAGAGCCGAACGGAAGCGTGTGGGAGATAAATCCAACAGCCTCACCGTCCGACGGTCGCTTGAGGCTCACCACGCAGCGCTTGCTGTCAGCGGGTCTAATCGCAAACTGTTTGTAAGCTGACTCAAGGTCGATGCACTTCAGGAGAGGCCTGGCAGACTCAGGCTTAGTGCGCCACACTGTGTGCAGCGGGCCACTTATCNTGCTGTCAGCGGGTCTAATCGCAAACTGTTTGTAAGCTGACTCAAGGTCGATGCACTTCAGGAGAGGCCTGGCAGACTCAGGCTTAGTGCGCCACACTGTGTGCAGCGGGCCACTTATCGGCTCGCCCGAGGACAGCACAAGATTAACAGCACCCCGGTCAACTATTGCTTGCATCAAACGAGAAACTATCCAAAGCAACTCATCCATGGCTTTGAGGTCGACCTTCTCCGCAACCTCCCACGAGGAGTTAATGCTATTNAGATTAACAGCACCCCGGTCAACTATTGCTTGCATCAAACGAGAAACTATCCAAAGCAACTCATCCATGGCTTTGAGGTCGACCTTCTCCGCAACCTCCCACGAGGAGTTAATGCTATTCTCGGAGAGGTCGTCGATGCACCTGAGCTTCCCCTTCTGAAATATGGCGAACCTTCGAACAGGGATCCAATGAGGCCCCAGGATGTCTGTCAGCTCCTCATAAGTGTAAGGTCCACTCAGCCACGACTTCTGATCCCTCTCGGCTAGCGTCTTGCTCCAAAGCTCAGCGTCGGACTCTTCAGGACTGGCCGAAGTAATCTTGGCCCACAAAGCCGGTCTCAAGAATTTAGCCCTCTGGTCGAGTTCTTCCTCAGTGAACTCAGCAGGTTTAAAGGAAGGCTCGAACACACCAGTGACGGGCGCAGAACCAACTAGACTAAAACCCTGCTTAAGATCATCAAGAAGACGGACATCAGGCCAGTCAATCGATTTGGCTATGCGGTCCCAAAGCAACAGCTTCTTGCCCGAAATTACGGCCTCGACCCGAGGATCGAGGGACGAATGGAGGGCTTTTTCTTGCTCGGCCAGCTCATTGGCCCAACCGGTCCACCTGGTAAGCAAGTCAATCCTGTGCCGCATGACTGGCAACGGGCCATCAATGAGGATACGGCCTAAATTCCTGAGCAACCCGTCAGGCACATGTGCAAAGGAATCAAACGGATGCTCAAGGCACAAGGAAGCAGACAAGAACTCATTGGGAGTCCGAAACACACCGAAGGTGGCAGTGGCAGGGGCTTGCGGCAAGGGGGAAAGGGCCTTAGGCTTAAGAAAACCACCCCCCAGGAAAGGCGAGCCTAAGGAGCCTAGAACCCTTGGGCACCGACTGAAAAGGAGCTTTCAAGCACCGCTTGTCGTCCAACTGGAGACTGGAGCAGTCGGTGACAGGCAAGCTAACCATATACCTGAACTCGGGCATGATAGGCTGCATTTTGCTGAGCTTGCTCTGTTTATACACGCTCGGGTTGAGCGCCGGCAGGGCGGACTGAGGCGAGATGAGCAGGCCCTCGGTGGC